>JAFMSR010000395.1:0-53098 GCA_022818135.1 Saxidomus purpurata | reverse complement strand
ATGAATGTATGGTCAGTTAGTGACTGAATTCAGTCGATTTATTTTTGTGTGCACCAAGTTGTTTAACTGATATTTTGTATAAGCAAGTACGTTTGTAATATCATTATCATGTATGTACTTAATGTGAAAAGTAATAAAATATTTAGTATTAATAACACGTTTTTGTTCTATATAACACAAACATGATTGTTCATATAGGAAAAACCGTTAATTCTAACGAAATTATACACGGATATTGATATTTGAAAACAAATGTTGAAAATGGCATAGTTAAGGCACAATCAGAAAGGTGACTATTCTCATCAGAACGTGTTCATTTCAGATATGTATGCAATGGGAAGTGGTCACCATATTGTATAAAGGACACCTCCAGTGCCTTCAGCGCTTTGATTTTAGTATGGGGTTGTATAAGAACCCATGATTTAGCATTAAAATATGTTTATATTATTAAATGACAAAATTTCATAACCTCAAATAATGATAATTTGATATAACACAAATATACCATAACTGGTAAAAGGTTTATAAATGGCTATAATGTCATATAACGTACATGTGCAGATTCTTTTCTCCATAGTTTGCAAGTAAAAGAACGATACATATTCTTGCTGTAGTGAATCAACAACATGTAAAAGGAGTATTTTAAAGTGATAATACCCTTCAATTAAATGTTATACATTAACCAAGCTTTTCTTATCATTACAAAAGAATCATTGCGAAAGTTATAGCTATATAACATACTTATATCAACAGTTTTGTTCTTACTGAACATAGTCGAAAATTTAACAAAATCTTTTTTGATCCGCCGGGTCATAAAATGATTTTCCATCAATTGTATATGATAAATTTGTGTTTGCATGCAATAATGAAAGATATAGTTGAGCATAACTTATTTTCTTTTTATTGTCTTATCATTTTTCATGTTTTAAGAAATTTTCTTTGCCGTACTTTTTCTGGTCATTTTGCCCAATATTATAGCTTTAGAAAAAAATGCAAAGAACATGAACAAATGTCACAACATTTAAACGAATTTTTTAAAATTAATTTGTCTATAATAGTATCACAAGCTACAATATGTATTTTACCTGTAATTTTTCATATTCCATGCTCCTCAAAGGATGAACATAAGTCGGGGCTTTGTCCACTTGCCTGCCCTTAGTTAATCCTAACACTTTTAAATTAATAGATTTCGTTTAGAAAAAGTGCACTGTACAAAGCATAATCCTGTTTCAAAATGTTATTTTCTTTTGATAGATAAGGCGTCTCCAATCTTGGAAATTTTGCAATCTTCGTTATATTTAAGTATTATGAGGGCTTCGTGGTGGAATAAAATATTGACCTCCTGACATGTTTTGAATAATAAGAATTTGCAATAGTTAAGACTATTCTCAAAGATCGTATGTAATTAAGTCTCTTTACATTTTACAAATTGTAAAGCTTTGAATAGCAAGTGTCAATATGTAAAATTTATCAAACCAAATAAATAAGTGCAGTATTTGTAACAAAAAACTTTAATTCGTTAAAATCATTGGTATTTTGTAATTTGGCTGATTGGGTATTCATATAGTGTACATACACTTTTAAAATTACACTACTTAAGACACATTGGTATAACTGAACAAGTTTTATCGACATGTGTTACCTTCGGTATAATTTTATTGACAAAAGAAGTCTTCATTTAAAATATGCCTTGTCGATCACTACGATAACATTTATCGATAAAACTTTTTCCAATATGGGGATGTTTAAAAACCTTTGCTTTAGCATTAAAAATAGTTTTGTAACTTAAAATGATAACATTTCATAACAATATCAAGTCATCTTCATTTTCATATATTTTTCTCAATATTTATTCATTAATATAGGCTAAGAAATCTTTGCTACTATATTTGCTTAAAGCCCTATATATTTCTGTTTGAAAACTATCTACATCTTTAAACAGGCTATAAATGTTATTCTAATGTCACTATTGTTTAATGTTATGAAGTATTCTGTTGTGTCTAAGCTTTATTGCAGTGCCGAGCTTTCGACAAGTTCGGCTTTTGCGGTTGCGGCTGTAGGAGACATTCCTAAGACCCTTTAAAGGTTTTAATGTCGATAGAAGTTTTAAAGCAATGATTCGCTGTTTACATCACTTAAAATGTTCAATAATATCACGTTGTTAAAGTTATAAACTCACCAGCATCATGAAAAAAGGCATTCTGTTGAAATTGAAAAGTGAAGACAATATGAAGTTAATATTGAACGCATTTATGTTTCAGAAACTACCAACATATATAGAACTTATGATAGAACAAAATATTTACATACTGCTCAGAATGTTACCTTTTAGGGGGCACACAATTTCAGAAAGACTGGAGCTATTCATTGAAATGCTCATAAGTGGTGGCATGAGTAATATGTAATCAAGACGTTTGATACTAATGCGCTTCCGTAGAAAGTATCACAGTTATGTGCACGAAGTTTTTGTAGGATGTTTCAAAAGCAATGTGCACCGAACAGTTGTGCTTTCTCGAAGTTATAAGCGTTTAAACATAACGTATACACTGACACTATTTTGTAAGCATGAAGCCTGCAGAAAAAAATGACATTATGGCTTATATAAAGACGCAACGTAGTTTAAATATACCAGGGGCCGTTTTATCAACATACTTACGCCAGCGTTTTGGCTAGAAATTACATTAATAGAAAAACCAAACAGGAATTTGAAAAGAGTTTGAATTAATTAACTTTTTCTGTGATGTAATTTAATGAGAAAACATCTACCAAGTGCAGGATTCGAACCCACAACCTTCTGCTTGCAAGTCAGACGCTCTAACCATCTGAACTAACCGGGCGTCTGGATACTCTGATGCCTAGGATCACTACATCTGTATTGATAGTTTCTGTCATGAGCATGAGGTTCAGATCGAAATATCCATCACCGAGGGTAACTGTTTTGGCGGGAATGAGGCTTTGCCAAGTGTCTCATGATGGAAACATTTTCTTGCATACCGTCTTATAATAATAATAATAATAACATCTTTATTTAACGAAGGATGCACATTTAGATACATATAAACAATACACATACCTAATATTTCAATGTGGCCTTCTACAACAATAAAAATTATATATATATATTGAATTATCAATATCATTAACCTAACAGAAAAAATAATAGTGTGATAATTTTCAATTAGACGTTGACAAACACTTCACATTAATCTTATATACATTCATACACATCACATATAAACTTCTTTGTTCAGAAATATTTGAAAATGTACAAAGTATTGTAGGATGTTTTACTGAAAACATCATAATGATCATATCTATGGACGACTTAATTGTGTTTTTGCAACAAATATTTTTTGTAATTTCTCTTAAATTTCTTGCACTTTAAAGAAAATGTCTAAATGCAAACTTATCAAAATGATGAATTATCATGAAAAACAAACTGTTTTCCGACGTTGTGTTTAGGAAAGTGACCTCACAATGTTTATAACGTTACGTCATAAGTAATTCACAAGAGTCGTCTGGCATAGGAGGGGTGCCAGACTGGTTTTTACGGCATGGGCAAAATCACCGGGAATGCCGATCCGATATGCAAGAAAGATATAAGTTGCTTTTGTATTAAAATGTATAATAATGAGCAGGGACAGAGCTGGCCGGGCCCAAACCCAGTGTGACATAGCTACAATAAGTGATGTCAGATAGTTTAATGAATTTAGTTAGAACATGATCATCTATCTTACATGATAGACGGTCATGGGTTAGAGTCACTGTGTAGATGTTTTCTCCCCAAAGTTACTTTATAATTACTGACATGCAATGCAGCATTTTTAAATTGTACTTTTCACCAAGCATAACTCAAATCTTTGTATCATATATTAGAGGGTGAAAACCATAATACAGCACTTGTACTTCCTAGCCATTGAGCAAGCGTTTATGGTGACATGGTAGAGTGTCGGCTTAACAAACTGAACATCCTGAGTTTGAATCCTGCTTGCATGTGGTTGATTTTCATGATTACATAGAGGATATTTGTATGTCTTGAGTGGATATGGAATATATCTCACTGAGTAGTGATACAATTGTTATATTTTCACGAGCGCGAAAATTGTATCCCTTTGAGTTGAGATATATTCCATATCCACTCAAAACAATTTTTTCTTTTTATTTTATGCTAACTATAAAAACAAAAGCAAAATTATGTATATGCACTGCTTAAAAAAGTAGTTCCGGCAGACCTGTATCACCAACACTGTGACTGATATGAAATATATATCATCATTCTATATTTCGCTCATATAACACAGTATTTCATTAGTTAACATAAAACAAATTTTAGTACTGATTTTTGTTTGTTGCCAATTAATGCCTAGGTCAATGGTATTTCCCTCACTTTTTTCAGGTGCTGTTTACTTAAACATTGTTGCTGGAATTGCCCTTACTAGAACCCTAGGGTCAACAAGAATTGAAAAGAGATGATGGTTCCTAGCAGGGCCCGAACCCATGACCCGAAATTTGTGAAAGGTTTTAGCGATTTCTAGTCATTGCCTCTATGTACTCAACCATGGCTTTCGAGGTGTATTTTGGACCGGTGATTTCTGGGTATTTATCATTATGCTTTTTATCTCTAAAAAGTACAAAATCAAAGAAGAAAAATGAAATAAAACACAATGTAAAACAAATAACTCAGCCAGTGCTTCTTATTAGTTTATAATAACACGATCAGTTTTAGAAATAAAGAATGTGGATAAAAACATTGGTGTCCGATGTTGCATTAGTGTACAGTAAAGACTGAATTTTCACCTTTTACAGAATGAGGAAGTAAATGAGATCAAATACTTGCCAGTAAATTTTACAAGTACAGATGCATCATGTAGTGCCTGTGAACATGTATACAAATGTATTTATGTAACTGTAGGTCAACATAATTATATTTTCTGGATTTTAGTTTTAAATTTCGTGTAGAAATTACAGATACTGAACCACCGAATATATAAGGTTGTCTTCAAAACACGTGTGTTTTACATGTTTATGCTGTAGTGGCATCAAATTCCGTTTAAGGGATAATGGGACATAGTACATGAAGACATGTAATGTCTGTCTCTAATAAATTTCAGTCTGTACTACATACATTTTTATTAGTTATGTGCACTTTCAGTCAATAGCTGCATTCAAGACATATTTCCCATTCTGTTCTTGATTAAAAGATGTAATTTTTATTTATTATTTTTCTGGTAAAGTACAATTGATAAAAATCAAAAAGACATGTTATTCTATTAACTTTCAGTCTATGCTTTATAGAGACATTTTTATTAGTTATGACTTGTTAGTTTTCAGTCAATAACTGCATTCAAAACATGTTTTCCATTCTGTCCTTGAATAAATGATTAATTTTATTCATTTTTTTCTGGTAATGTAGTAAAGTACAATTAATAAAAAACAAGAAAAGCCGTCATGCAGTCAATTTATAGAAAATTTATTGATTTTTACTTTCAGAAAACTAATGAAACTCTCTGTGTACACAAAATCTGGAACTCATTAGGCTGTGCACTCACATTACAGTATCCGTCGGTGTCTTAAGAAATGTGTTGGTAAGTATTCAGAAATGTCTACTGTATACAAGTTAAAACATCATATACAGTGTACATGCAGGTCTGCTGAAGTGTGACATTTCAGGTAAATAAGTACATATGTTTAAGAAATTTCACAGATATTTTTATTAGAAGCAACCTGGTTAGCTAAAGATATATAGCACTTGATTAGGTATGATTTTATACAATTTACTTATCAATCTCTTCTGTAAAATCATTAAAAATCTGTAAAACTCCATGTAAATTTCAGTACATAGCCTGTTCTAAATACATCGCTCAAATACTTAAACTGTCTTTTAACTTCTAGAGTATGGACTCCTTTTTAGCTCACCTGAGCACGAAGTGCTTTGTGCTCAAGGTGATTTATTGTGATCACCCAGTGTATGCAATAGAGGCTGCATTTTTCATTGGATTCTCATGAAACTTGGTCAGAATGACAACCTTGATAAAATCTAGATCGACTTTTAATATGGGTCATCTAGGGTAAAAAATTAGTTCACAGGTTCGAATAATAGAAAACTATTATGTTTGCAATAGAGGTTGCAATTTTCATAGAATCTTCATGAAAATTGGTCAAAATGATTTTATTTTGATAAAATCTAGATCGACTTTGAATATGGATTATCTTGGGTCAGAAACTAGGTCAAAGGGTCAAATCATAGTAAAACCTTGTGTATGCAATATAGGTTGCATTTTTCATTGGATCTTCATGAACTTGATCAGTATAATTGTCTTCATGAAATTTAGGTAGAGTTCGAATATGGGTCATCTGAGGTCAAAAACTAGGTGACCCGGATAAAAATCTTGTGTATGCCATACAGGTTACTTTAACAGCCCAATCATCATGAAAATTGGTCAGCATGTTGGTGTGGATCACCATGGATTAAAAACTAGGTCACGAGGTTAATTCCGAGGAAAACCTTGTTGGTACTCTAGAAGTCATATTCTATAGCCAATCATCATGTTAATTGGTCAGAAGGTTTGTCTTGTCATGGTCAAACATAGTGTTGTATATAAATATTTCCTGTCCTCTCTGTAGCAATGTAGTCTCACAATTATTACCCGTACTATTGAGAACCAAATTGAAATATGTCTGTTTTAATGTTAAGAAAATCCTTAGGTTATTAATCGAAAAAAGAGTTACATGTATGATGGCTGAAGATTATTTGGATTAAGTATAAACTATTTAGTATGCTGAAGATGATGATACACCAAGAAATGTGTTATTGCAGTCGTACCGTTAAATTATACCTTCTGCAACTTATTTAATTCCCAATCCAAGCAATGACTAAATATAAGCACGATTATTTTACCCTGTCTTAAAGAAAGTGAATATTAACATCGCCTTTGCCCTATAGTAAGTTCATGTCATAGTCAGTATTACCTTATGGATCACAGCACCTTAATCCTACCTATGAAAGAATATTGTGATATAAAAAAATGAAACGGGTAAAATGCAACATTCCTCGGCACGAAGTTACAATAAACAAACACAATGTATATCTAACATGTGTACAATATAATACAATTATAAAAAGTAATCATAATGATCTGGATCTGCTAAGTGCTTTCTCGTGTTATCAGGAATTTCATATTTGACTGATTATGCTTGTCGCTGAGTTGATGTTGCACTAATCAGTAAAGTTCAAAGCCATATTATCACTTATCTTTCTTTTGAAGAGATTTTGCATGTGTACCTTTAGGTTTTGTTTCTGCTTCGATTATTAAGATGTACATGTATTGAAAAAACTTGCAGTATTTCACGAGAATATAAGAAACCACGAAGATTTGAGAAAAGGGGTACGCATTTATACTAAAAATAGGAGTGCTTCAACTGAATACATAAAAATAGGCTCTACTTAGAAGTGTGCCTTTAATTGGCCAACAATTTGTTCTTTGGCTAAATTTCATTTTCATCTGCTTGTGCTATTTTTTATCACAACGGGCCTAATATTGGATCCATCACATTCAGATGAACATGATGTATAGTACATATGCACTGGACTGCGTGCAAGCCAACGAGAAAACAGAATAAATCATAACTTTATAAAACTACTTTTATTGTTATTAATTGTTGAAAAACGTAACATTGAATTATTGAATGTTACATGTAGGTACATAAAGCAAAATATAGTCAAAACGTACATTTAGTATACTTATAGTCATAATATATTACATATTACATAATGTAGATTTGTGTGTAAATATAGAATTACAGCACATACAACGATTGTTTCATTCTAACACAGACATAGCTTGACCACAGACTTTGCTTGACACATGTTATTATAACTACTTAAATTAATTTCTTAATACCGATTTTATATACAAAATTAATATGATTCAAAATTATTTCCTTTTTACTTATGTAATGATAAATTCATAATAACTACTTTATACCATACTGACTGATGATGAGATGAATATCTAAACCTTTGGACCCGATGTATGTGACATTTACCGAAGGCCGAACGTCAGTCCAATAGAATTGGGTATTCACTTAAGTCATCAGTCATGTATGACGTATTGTATTACTGCGGTAGACATCGCTATCGAAAACAATAACATTATTGTACATGTAACGTGTACGTGAGGAACGAAGTGTCAGATGAATATTTGTTATCGGTGCAGTAAGACTAAAGTCCCCGGGCCTATTTTAACGTAATGTTATCTGGCGTAGAGGCGCTCCTGGTTGCGGGTGGCCACACGTCACAATCGACCAAGACGTATTTCCAAGATGAAATCCACGAAATCATTTCTAAACGTTCAACAATTACTTAATTCAACATATTTTACAACAACCATACTATATTATGTAAGAACTACGAAGGAAAACCGGCAAAAAGATAATTAAAGCTGTCAGACCTCGAATGTAAATTAGTTCAAAGATTTAATACATGTTAAACACTTATAATTTATCTATTCCTGGAAAATTTACTGCCAGTTTACTTTAGTAACAGAAATTACAATATAGAATGTTTATGTACCTTAGTGTCTTAATTACTGATACTCTTCAAAAAGTGATCAAACAATTCTTAATTGCAACAATGAGTGTGGCTGCTCTCTAGAAAATCTGAATCGCAACTGTGTTCTTGCGTTTGAAGTGACCCGGAACATGCGCAGAGTGGACTTTGGCCCACACATTGCGCATTGAATGCAAATTCAATACACAAAATGATCAGCAACCACGGAGGAAGAAATAATCTGAAAATAAACAATTATACGAAATGTCAACGGACACAGACAATGCATAGAAGTGAAAAAGGAAGGACTTAAACTGTAGGTTTAAACAGTGAGGAGGTCTTTAACTGATTAATGAAATAAACAATCTTAAACAATGGATGCATGAAAAGTCACGTGTAGTACACATATAAACAATCAGTTATAATGAAAAACACATGTTTATCAAAATACGTACATAGAATCAAAAGTTATTTTATATACATTTGTTTGACTGAATAGTTGATGACTTATGAAATTACCCGAATATGTTTGTTATTAAATATACCATAAACTATAAGTCTGTTTATCATGTATACAAACCACAAAAGTCAAAACTGCATATCTGGTCTGTTTATTATGTAATATGTACATATACCTACAACTCCATATACATATATGGAAGGTCACATACGTCACAATTGTTGACGTTTTGTACATATTGTTTTTACAATGACTGATATATTGTTATGTGTATAGGTATAAATTAATTCAATGCAAAACATAACACCAAAACTGGTATTTGACATGTTTTTTTCAATAATGAGCACACACAGAGTGACATAATGTGTCACTGATAGTCCAAGATGTAATTCTTGCAGCCAGTTGTTGCATATGCGCTTTTGTAAAAGCATAGCGACCATGTGAGATGTGTATCAATTGATACTCCGCGCCATGTCACTAACGATAGACCGATTGCAATGCAAGCATATGGTAAGCCATACAATAACAAGGCAGACTTAAATATTTTTCTATCACCCGCCGCATGACGGAAAGTTGTCGATAGTATGACATTTAATCCCTAATGGTGACATTCACCTTAAAGAAGTTGGATTATGATATCTGCAAACTATCTTGAGTAGAACTATCTTGAGTAGATGAACATTTGACCAAAGTTTCATGAAAAATACCTACAAGAATATTATGAGTTATGGAAGAGATCATCTAAATATGAAAATATACAAATGTTATCTTCCAAAATACTACCTCTTCTAAAATTGACTTGCGTTTTTGTTGTCAATAGCCCCTTGAATTCATAAACAACTCAATAATCCGTACAGGACTCTCCGTGTTGTTTGCGAATTAGTCAAACTAGTACGTAACAATTTCTTCTGGTAGCACGTAACTTACGTTAGCATCAACCGATAGTCCACTTTTATTCTTTATAGTAATGATTTAGTAACTTATCAAACAAAAGATATTAGTAATTCAAAGTTTTATTAAAAATCAAAATAAAATATATTCTTAAATTTCTAATTCAGTTATAATTGAAAGTAAATAAACAAGCAGCGCTAACAGATCCGTACAACATATATGCAAGGCTTTGAGAAGCGAATAACTTATCAAAGCTTGTCTGTAAAGCGTTTAATTTCTGTACGAAGAACGATACGATAGACCAATAGCACTGTAAGTTCGTTGTTGGTACATGCTATGGAAGAATGTCATATATTTGATTCCCTGAACTGACGAACGGGTGAAATAGCACATGCTTCTATTTATTGCATCATTGATGTGTTTCATCTGTTTTTCTTCTTCGTGGCAGACCTTCTTGAACCTCTGATTCTCTGCGAGGGTAAATTTTATTTTCTAGTAATAATTCATAATAAAGTTAAGAATCAAATTAAACTCAATAATCTATGTAGTGTTTAGTATTAGGTATGCGACAAAATGGCCATTGAAATTTTGGAATAATTCATCTTTATTTATGGTTAGATTGTTTATCCTTTTAAAAAAACTATTCAACTACGAGCAGTGATCTTGCTTTAAAATGAAACTTTACAATTACAACAAGAGCATGACTTAAATGCCTACCTTTTTCGTTTACGTCCCCTTTTTTCTGTCTGAAATTTCGCAGGAGTACAGTCGCCGAAGCTTTCTAGGGCCGTAGACAACGGTATTGCAAAATCCCTTGTTTTATTTCCTCCTACAAGAATCCCGATGCCTTTGATTTCATTATTCGCAGATTTGTGGAAGAGCAAAGACCCCGAGTCTCCCGCTTTACTAAATGGTTTACTGCCAACAGGATGAATCTCGAGTAGTCCGTGCATTGTGTCCTTTCCAAATTCCGCCGATTTGCCTTTACCATATATGTATCCAATGGTAACCTCTGTAACGTTCCCATATTTGTAAACGCTCATTTCAACTGGAATATCTTCTTGATTGAGCACATCAACAGACCCATAGCTAAGTTGGGGAATGTCTGCAATAGTTATATGAACACAATAACAAAGACAAGCTTTGTTATAGTTTAAACACAGCTTATCAAACAATGTGTAAATGTACATAGAAAAGTTTACAATGTACACATACAATACATAAATGCATGGTTAAAAGATCCGAAAGATATACAGCTTATGGAGGTATTCTCCGTGTTAAAATAATTTTCAGTAAATATGGCGGTGTTGCTAATCTGATTTGATTTACTTAGATAGATGTAATGGTAGGAGCAATGTCATCAAACAGACGCGCATGGAAAACGTCTGAGCTGCTAAAAATATGCTGTTGTTGATTCTGGTCCCAATTTAATAGAGTGTAGAGTGTAATAGTACAATAGTTAGAGGTAATCTCAAAATGTTGCTTTTTTATATTGGTATATCGTTGACATTCATGCCGAAACAGGCCACTACAGGCCAGTTACTTCCTGTGGCCAACGTAGAAATACTTAAGGTGTATAGAAATGTTTCCTTTTTTTTAGATTGTTTGAATGAGACAGAGTAGGCGAGTTTTGTAATTGTTTTGGTAGATTGCTTCAGTCCTTGAAGAGCCTATGGTAGAAAGGCGTTGTAACAGAGATATGTTCATGTGCGTATACAGTGAATGTCAGCAGAATTACGAAAGTTGTATCTAGAGGTTTCTCCTACCGATGGTGGGAAAAGAGAAGAAAGAGTTAGGCCATTCTTCATTTTGATTTTGTAAATTAGAATCAGCTTATGATTAAGTGTTCGAATCTCAAGGGATCCCATGGAACTTCTCTATGACGCTCATGAAGATATACCAGTTAAGTAGCCCCAGAAACAACACGGAATGCTTCAAGCTTTGTGAAGTTGATAAGGGGTCTTTAGATAAAAAATTGCCTCAGTCTAAATAACTGATTAATAATGTGCTTTCAAAAGGTCTGAAAGAACAAGTTATTGTTTAATGCATTTAAGCTCACTCTTGAAATTAGAGGTAGGAAGGTGTAATCCAGACATTTAAACATATATGCATATGTATTTTATACCTCTTTAATGTATAGAGTGTTATTTACAAAATTGCTCTGAATCAAAGTTCATATATAAATATATTTGTTAATAAAACTTTATCTATTGTAGCGTACATGTACCTTTATTCTTATACTTCTTTTTACTGTAGTTTGGGAAATGCCCGCCGTCGGGTGTGCGTGATTAATCTATATCAAAGAGTGCCACATCCAATCTGTCTGTGTACTGGACACGGCGAAGCTTTCCACATGTCTTATAGTTATGACGCTCATATGCAGGTTGATAGCAAATTCTTCCGACAGGAAAGTCCCGAAAATTGCGTTGTACGTTCTCTAGCTCAGAGTCGTCAAGGAGTACATGAGCACATGTTATTCCTTTCACGCCCTCATTCCTGTAATTAACGAACAGGCCTATGGTGCCTGTTCCAGCTTTTGTTCCAATTTCGCATCCAATTTTTAGGTTTTGGTGAAATCCCTTTGGCCAACCACCGACTTTTCTAAAGAAACATGCTTGCCGTACATCAGTTGGGAAGTTTCCAAGCTGTGGTGGCAAAAGATCTTCATCTAGTGGTATTATACCTTTACACTTCACAAGGAAGACGATGCATGTAGTCTTCGTAGGTTTCGTAGTTTTTCTTTTAGTATCATACCCAATTGACTTTAATTTACATGCAAACATATCAATAAGATTACTGTGCTTTTTTAAATGATCTTTCTTGTGTTTAGATATAAGACCTTCTATTTCTTTCTTTTCTTTCTTGCCAATATTTCGTTTCTGCTCTCGCTCTTTTTCAACAAAATAGTCACCTTCCTCGTTAAGGCGGTATATAGTTTGACATTTAATAGAGAAATTGCGCCCATATTTCGTTTGTATTTCGCGATTGACTGTTGCTTTCTTGATAATGCATTTGAATTGTATCTTATCACGAGCAGCAACTGTGTAACCGCAAAACGCCTTCACTACGCCTTCCATCTGTTCTAGCTCCCTGCAAATACCTTCGGAATTCTCTTTATCTAAAATTCCTGTAATGTTTTTGGGCGCTTCTTCTGAATCTAAGTATGTTCCAGAAATACATTTTAATCTGTCATATTTAGCAAATGCAGATATTTTTCCGATTTACAACAATGGACAATGTCAAAAATGTATTAAATAGACACATTATGTGGAATGTAAAGAAGCAAACTTCAGCAAAGTTAAATTACATCTTTTCTCCACTACTAATCAAATTAGTATAATTTGAAACATTTAAGGACATACTATTACTTGATTGTTTTTATTTTATATACAAGGTTTACAATCGTTTTAGTTCGAAATCAACTTTCCACATACCATGATGTTAGACAGTCTGCTTTTACATGAAATCCCATGAGGGCATCTTCATGTCTACTTAAATACAAAAGTTCTGCACGATTTTAAATGAAATGTTAATTGCCAGTTAGCTTTTAATTTTTGAATGCAAGGTTATTGATAAAGTACTGTTCTCATAACTTAACTGAAGTGTGTCGTAAACCGATTTGAAAAAGAAGAAATTATTGTGTTTTCATAGTTGTAAATTAAAAATATCCGATTTTAAATTTTCCATTTACATAAAGCATTAAGTCAAGGAAAAGCCCAACACTCATGTGGAATAACATTGGCTCCAGGACTGAAACAATGCCAAAACGATTCTTTAGTACTGAAATTATATTCAACACCACACAGATCACACTTGTTGTACAAATTTATAGGTTCTAGTGGCTTCATTTAAAAAAAATGTTAAATTGCAGATTATTTTAAGTTTCTAGGAGTTCCGATTTCGACGACCGGTTAGCAATTGATTATGTAAATGTATTTTAAATAGTTTATTGGAATGGGTTAAGGCTTTGTTGATTCCTATAAAGAGGTATCACTGTTACAAGATGGACATAATAATTGACAAGTATACTCTTTAAATTTATTTTAGTCAGGAACTATGTCATACGATCATTTGTTTCAGGTACCTTAAGTCCGGTAAGATGAACAAAATTTATGATAAACTTTATAGTGCATGTATTATGTCAAAATATTAAATGTGTTTTCAGGAAACCACTAAAGCATGAAATAATATTATTTTAACTTGTAATGTTAAGTACTCATCGACGCCTTGGAATGATAAGGTCTTAAGTGTTACTTACGACCTTATATGACCAATCCATATTCGGAATCTGCATGAAAAAGCGCATGCCATAGACATAAACTTATTTTCAAGGCAAAAGTAGTGTTTTATATTGTCCAAATTTGAAGCAGAAAAATGTCGTAAGTAAAAACCATTATAAATAGAGAGTTTGTAAAAATGTCGTAACTGCTACTTACGACCATTTAATTCTTACCAGCATCGAGATATATACCGTAAAACTCTCTTTATTTTGAGGTTTGCCAACCCTGAAATTATTTTGTTCAAGAAAATGAACCTAACTTCTGCAGTACATGCAATGCAGTACATTTACTATTATTAAGATTCCAGAACGTCTGCTAGGCATTTTGATATTTTTAGTATTGAGACGAAGTCAAATTACTTGGTCATGACCAATAGATGACGCCTAAACCTTTTTGATCAGTTGGTCAAAGGTCAATGTCTCAATGTATTTAAATGAAACGAGAATTATCTTTAAAAACGATGGTCGGCGCGATATGAAAGAGATGGGTAGATAGATTTCATAGCGAAAATTTCATCAAATCAAATTTGTAGTACATGTAGCATGATATACGAGGCAAGCAGTTTACTTCATCATACATAAAATAATATAAATTTAGCATTAATTCAGTGGATTTATCCCAATGCATTTTCGAGCGATATTATTTCAGCACCTTTTCCTTGGGTTTTACGAACCTTCCCTACTACGGTTAAAGAAATTCATTTTCACAAACTAAGGGCAGTTGAAACGTTTCATGAAAACAGTTATGCATCTTTTATAAATGAATATATTTAAACAAACTTTTGACTGTATATGCATCATTGTTGATCCCATTCACGTCTATTTAATCAAAAAGAGGAAATTCGTCATTTAAAAAAGATTAAAATGTAATCAGAGCAAAGATATGTCGGGAAATTTCATGTTTTATTAAATGAAAGTAACCTAAAGGCAGTAAAATGTATTCAGAGTACCTATATTTGAATGGCATAAAAGCATCACAAATCCTATACATGTAGACGACCTTAGATCGGACTGGCAATGGCGTCATGAAAATAGGAAGACGTCGATAGTCTGCTTCGTGTATGACCAGAACGCTTAAATTCATTTTCAGTCACTGGTTACTGATATAAAATTGTAGAAGCTTAAGAGGTTTGCAGTCAGTATTAAAGCATAAGGCAGTTTTCCTCGAGTTACTTCAGAAACTGTTTGGGAAGAAGTAGAGAATTCGTTTGAGACTGTCCCGCTCACGTAAATATTGTTGCTATAGTGACTTCAGAACGTGCGTTTATTTAAAAAAAGAATGGAAATACCACGACAATAGATTTTTAATCTTGCAGTCGAAAACTGTGAAAATATGCTTTGAAATAAAAGAGAAACATGTACACGTAAAGACATTTTTCCTAAAACCCTTTGAACGCCACTTTTATGATAACCTGTCGTGTGTACTGAAAGAAGTGTGTGTATTTATATGCGAAGAAAGATGATTCGTCGAAGCGAAATTTTATTTGAATGTCTTAGACACTGCAGAATATTTATCTTTTTCATGCATGTTTATATTTAGTTATTCCATGAATACGACAATAAAAAAGCACATCATAGTTTAAACTACCCTTGTAAATATACCGAAGTATTAGCCAGTTCATGTTAAAGATTATACATACTTTCTGTTGGTAGTGGATTAAACGGTCCTTTTTCACATTTCCTGTTTATGGGTTTTTCAGGTGTCGGTGCTTTTGATTTCCTCTGTGAGGGTGTTCTGGA
This sequence comes from Saxidomus purpurata, assembly GCA_022818135.1. Lineage (NCBI taxonomy): Eukaryota > Metazoa > Mollusca > Bivalvia > Venerida > Veneridae > Saxidomus > Saxidomus purpurata. Next base: position 37,180 of record JAFMSR010000395.1, on the reverse strand, counting down.
TGCCATTTCTTGACGTTACTTCTTTGGGTGTGTTATGGATGGAACTGGTAGGTATTTAATTAAACATTTTCTAAAAGTAAAATACAATATGAGTACGGTTTGAACTGACTTTAAACTCGTACAAAAAGAACAATATGAGTTAAACTATGTGGTAAGTACATGTAACTGTATCGAATTAGCTATGATATTATCATTACCATACTTGAGTTTCGTTTAAAGGCAATTAAAGTCTACAATAAAAAATATTTAAGATAATATTGCATGTCAATTCGAAACTCTAAAAGAAAAGCTTTAGAGCTTTATGTAGGACAATTCCCATTTTCACGATTTTTTCAAATAAAGTAAATTTGGCGTTTCCATGTAATGGTCTATCAACGCCTGTTATAATAGAAAAACTGATTTATTTCAAGTTCTACGTAGCTGTGAGGTGAAGAATAGGGGATAGTAAGTTAACTTGCTAAATTGTGTATCATTAGTGTGTGTTCTTTTTCCGTACCATGGATTATATGATTGTACTTATAACAACACGGGGCAATATCAAGACTATTTACAAACACCCATCGAACAACGCAGAGTAATGAACAATAGTTGCATATAAATCTATTCTTACCAGAGTTACTATTTTGCTATCAGAAATTACTAAAGTTAATAGCCCAGTTCATGTTATGAACGCCTACACCATCCGTTTATGCATTTTTCTGTCAGCTCGAGAAAACAAGTTAAGTGGAATTGAAGGTATACTTTGAGAACAACTCGTGGACGTACATTGTACCACTCGATCTGAAAGATACCTCATAGTGGACTACAATAACTGTAAGCGCCATTCATTCAAAATTCTTTTACATCTTAGTCTAACTCAGACTTTTAAGACGTTTTCACTTAGATATCGCCCATAATTTAACGATAAAAAGCAAGAAATTTCAATCAGGTTTAACATCGAGTATCCTTTAGAGATTGCAGGCTAGATTCCTCGATTACAGTAGAAACTTGATCAAAGAATATCTCATTTCAAAATGCGTTTTTAAATGAAAATAAAAGACGTATATTTAGAACTTGCGGTAAAATATTTAGTCCTTGCTGCAACATATATCGACACGTTTCTGGTAACGATCAATGTGATCAGTCATTTTAGGCTGGTTCTGTAAATCATCGTACATTTCTTCTTAGCAATACATGTGTCATACATTTTTAGATGCCAGGTTATTGAGACGGACAAATATATAGATTGATCACAAGTGCTTAATAGCCGCGCAGATGTAGGATACGGGCGAATTATTCAGCTTAAAACCGTTACTGACAATAATTTTATTTGAAAGAAATCACCAGTTTTATTATATTTCACAAAGAAAGGATTAGAAATATTTGTTATTGAAGGTTTTTAAAGAAAGTCAAAGGATATAGAAATTCAAATCAGTTCCCGTGTGTTATGTTAGGACTGAGTCCTTTATCATGTCAAAGGTAGCCTTGAAGTACTGGCCTGTAGAGTAATGTTCCTAAATGCCCAATATATCAGTATATCCCTGTAACACTCAGGTGAACATATTATTAATGAATAGTCAGTGATGAATTAAACAAGTTTCAAGGTTGAGTAATCCAACGATAGCTTTTGAAAAATACGATGTAATAATAAAGTGTTTACCAAACACCAATGTTATACTATATATGTATCCTATCCATGTGCTCAACAATTGTGCCATGTAATTTTAAATCCTTCCATGCATGACAGAGTTACAATGTATACAGGATTCCATTACCTTCAAACTCTAAGTGTGACCTTGACGTCTTGATGTGCTGAACATATGTGCCAAGTTATTCTAAAATCCTTCTATGAATGACAAAGTAACAGTCCGGACACAAATGTGTGCATATACAATGTATACAGGATTCAATAGCCTTCAAACTCTAAGTGTGACCTTGACCTTTGACATGGGGACGTGGGTCTATCACGCAACACATCGTATTCCTGTGCTGAACATTTGTGCCAAGTTATTTTAAAATCCTTCAATGAATGACATAGTTACAGTCCGGACACGAATGTGTTCACATACATAGTATACATGATTCCATTACCTTCAAACTCTAAGTGTGACCTTGACTTTTGAGGTAGGGACGTTAATCTTGGACGCGACACGTATTTTTGATGTGCTGAACATTTGTGCCAAGTTATTTCAAAATCCTTCAATGCATGACAAAGTTACAGCCCGGACACGAATGTACGCATATATAGCAGATTCCACTACCTTCAAACTCTACATGAGACCTTGACCTTTGAGGTAGGGGCGTGTGTCTTGCACGCGACACATTGTCTTGATGTGCTGAACATTTGTGCCAAGTTATTTTAAAATCCTTCAACGCATGACAATGTTACAGCCCGGACACGAAATAATGTGAGGGCGGACGCACAGACAGACAGACAGACGGACGGACAGACGAACAGTGCGATTTTAATATGCCATCCTTCGGGGGCATAAAAATGAAGAAAATTATTAAGCTTTTTTGTACTTTTCAATAGCATTGACGTACATTTAACATATATATCGTGGTTAGTGCATTGTCAATGTATCACCATAAATGTATGCATTTTCTTTTTAAAAATAATGAGTTATATAAAGTTTGCTATGTTAATAAATATTTCAAGTAAGTTTAAAACTGAGAAAAGTGCAATTACTTATTACATAATTCTCTAAAGTGAGAATAAGTTTCCTGCATACATGTTTGAAATGTGTTCAAGGTATCAAACATTGCTAAATATGCCTAAGAAAACACATGTAAAATATCGAAGTACATGTGTAAATGCTTTTTTGTTATAAAAAAACATTTTCAACATTGGGTAATAAACTAATATCTTAAAAGAACAACAACAGAAATTAAGGAATAAACCAATTATCTCTACATGTTAATACAATTTATGGTCTGTTTATTAGACTAAACGCCCAGTCTTAAGACACCTAATCTGACAATATCTTATCTGATAAGGGGTCATAAAACAATTAAGTGATGACACCTCTACTGAAGACAATGACACAAAAACTTTCCTCGTCCTATCTTAGCCTCTCCTGACTTCCACTGGGAGTCGTTTGGGTTACATGACCTCTCCTGGAAATGTCTAGAACAAATGTAATAACCTGTAGATCTATGACAAGTGATTTGGCCCAGCCCGAAAGGTTAGTAATTCCTACAAGAAACAAATCCACAACATAGCCACTTACATAATGGTGTGAGGGGCTCGTGGTATTGAGTCCAATGCTTGTTGAACTTAGTCACCTGCAAATCAATGCACGGCGAAAGTTAATACATTAGATTAAAATTGTTAGACTAGCAAATAGGTTATGGTAGTGTGGTCAAAATAGTAATGGTTGGTAGTTCACCTCTTCACGTTACTAGATATTTTCCTTTTGCTAGTATGGCTTGGTAGTGCGGCAAAGTACAAAGGTTTCCCTTATAGTCAACACATACTCTAGCAAACGTTCACATTCAGTAGACTTGGGACAGTTTGTGTTCTATCCCACTGTATTATGTAATTAATTAAGTAACAACAACCTCACGCTTCATCACATACTACATTACAAAAAAATTAATTTTCCATCAATAGGTAACTGTCTGGTGAAAAACACATTATGTGGTACATGGAAAGGAAGAATTATGGTGTGCCTCGTTTTTCAATAATTTCGTTTTAAACAATCTGATTGGTCGTATTATAGCTTAAAAGATAAATACCATTTACTTAAGCGTTCATTTGCACTTTTGGACTGAAGACATTAGTAGGAACTAAAGAAAACCAATGGCATTAGTGTTGCCCAATTGGTGAACTATTCCCATTTGTTACGTTTGGACCTCATCTTGAAAACTATCAACAGAAATTCTTTTGCAGTCGCACATAGTAAATGTATATAAAACCAAACTCGGCCTTGCTTCATGTATATAAGAATGTACATTGCTACATTTTCTTGCTCCGAAGTGCAGTCATAACCATTGACTAGATTTTGTTTTACAAAATACAATTACGGAAGACATTGACAGGAAATGTAAGTGTTATTTACTCTTTTCAAAGCACTAGAATTACTTCCACACAAGTACACAAGTGTATGTTGAAAAATCACATAATTATTCTGATGCAATAATTTATCTATCTTTCCTTTCTTCCATTTCTATTTTCAGCTCTCTAGCCGCTTTCTAGCTTTTTCAAAAGCTAACTTTGTGATCTCTTTATAGACAATAATTGCATGGAAACGATCTGTGTTTTATACTGCTAACACTGGCAATAAATTAGCTCTAAAAACACATTTTCCTCGGTCAAAACGATGCGCAGATACAAATATGTTTTTATGTAGGTAGCTGATTAATGGCAGCGCTATTTACCAACTGTTGTCCGTGCGCACCAACAACATATTAAATATATATACGACCTAGGTCTTACTACACTTTGTGATGATTACAAGACATAAAGAAATATGTATTGTACCGAAATAATGTAGAAATGTTACTTATTTGATGCGATTAACTGATTAAGGGCAGCGCTATTTACCAACTGGTTGCAGTGCTCAACAACGGCATATCGAGAGTCCTTCAGTCAACGGCGAAAGAAATCTGGAAATGTCGGGAATGTACGTTACTTCTTTTTTCTAAAGACATTTATTTTTAAGCGAGTATATACATATATGTATAGGCAGATATAGATCCATGTGAACGCCATACACTTTATATGATTTTATCTCTTAAAATATTAAAGCAATTTCACAAATAATTTTGCACCAGTGCACTGAATCACATTACCAAATCTATGTAAAAATTCTAAAATTTTTGATTGACTTGTTAAATGTTCTGTCATTTGGTGCAATGTATAAATTAACGAATTTCAAGCTTGGAAAAAACATGGGAGTAAAGCAATCCATTACGGGTATGGAGTTTCACGTATGCGTATCGTGTTTGTAAAACACTGCTTTGATAAAAGGTTGCCGTTTTCTTGATTTAACCGCAAAGCATAAATACTGTAGGCCTACTCTTTGATTGCAACTTGAAGATATATATAAGAGGGTATATTTGATATCTTATACACGTATATCGCTTCCTCTTTTTAAGTAAACAGCCCATTTTGCTTGATTTTAATATTTGCTTGTTTTCATATATCATAATAACAATGTATGTAAATTTTAATTTGTACATGTAGGTCTATGGTGTACTTAATTATCTAACACCTAAAGACAGACAGGCAACCTTCGAACATCTTGGATGTATGCATGGTTTTATAACTCTCATAGTTAAGATGAGATTGATATTTTACAAATTCTCTATGGTTCTTTAAAGGTATTTTTAGTTAAAATGATAAATGGTAAAAATCAAGTGAGAAAACAAAAGGTAAAATTAATAGTACGTGCATAAGTAATATCCATGTCTGGGCCTCATATAAAATTGAAAATAGACAGCAATGTGCTACATAATGTACCTTTAAAATCAAAATATTTTGCTGAACTTTGTTGTTTTGGTCACTAGACTAATCCATGTGTATTTAGCTTCATTCAAGGCTTTAAATTTTGCATTAAACGTATATAGTTTTACTGTTTTGTTGTTTAATAAGATTGTACAACATTTTGTTTCAAATTTGTGCATTACTTATAAAGATTGTTGGAGGTCTAAAGGACATCAAACTGACTATTGTTTTCGTAAATAAGGTTTTCAGTGAAATAACATCATAAATTTGAACATCAAACTACAAACTCCTATACCGAGCTCCGTACGTTCCCTTTACAGCGCAGTCATTTCTAAAACCAGAGTCCGTAAAAAACATATTGAATGAAGCCCGTTAGCTATGAACTATTCTATAATTGTTTGAAGCTGTCTTTACTGATTGTGTTTTTGTAATATGGTCTTATCGTATGCTGCATCTAAACAGCAGCTTGATCTGGTCTCTCTTGCACTACTTTCCAATACTGCAGTTTTCTGTTGTTATCAGGACATATTATAGTTACATGTAAATCTTCTACTGTGTTTGAAATGTAGCATGTTAACATTGGACTTTTGGTCCTTTGGCCCTTAGGCCAAAAACGATCAATTCTGGTATCGAAGCAGTACCCGTCACGAAATGAAGGTTCTTTAAGATTTTTATTTTTTCTAAATTCAGTCAAAAGACATGCAATATAAATTCATTAACTCTTTTGCTTTTAGGGTACATAAACACCGACATTGAAATCGTCCTTTCTGCATGCACAATTTTTAAGAACTTTTCTTGACCGTACTTTTTCTGGTCATTTTGCGCAGTATTACAGCTTTAAAAAAACTGAAAAGAATATAAACAAAAGTCACAGGAGGGAATCAGTGGTCCAGTGGTAACGCACAGGACTTGTAATCCAGGGATCGCAGGTTCGATTCCCCGCTCCTCCACGAATATAACTAATGGTATTTCGCATGAGACCTAAAAACCGAGGTCCCATGTATCGGTTCTGTACACAGGGCATGACGAAGAATCAGGCAGTGTCTCTGGAACGGGACGCGTTCTGTATCTTGCACTATCCCCCGAAACCTAAAATAACTAAACTCTTCGGGGTCGTTGGTAATATGGAATATCCGGTACCAACGATAAAAAATCTAATAACACAAATGTCACAATATTTAAACGGACTTTTTTAAAAATTCATTTGTCTATAATAGCATCACAAGTTACAATATGTCTTTTACCTATAAGTTTTTATACTCCATGCTCCTCCATTGGCTTTGTCCACTTGTCTGCATTTAGCTTGATCCTAACACTTTATATAAGAATCGTTAAGAAAAAGTGCACTGCTTGAGTTTTACCGTGTGTTCTTTTGTTAGATAAGCCGTTTGCAATCGTTGGAAACCTTTTTGATATTGAAGTATTAAGCATGAAAATCATTGAGCTCATGACATGTTTTGACACTAAGAATTTTAGACTACATTTTGTGATTTTTTCTGAAAGAATACATTATATCACAAATTGTAAAGCTTTGATCAGAAACTGTCAAGTTAAAAGCTTTTCAAATTTTAAAACGTAATATAATAATGCATATGATTATGACTTAAACCAAATAGAGAAGTGCAGTATTTGTAAAATAAACATGTTTAATTCATTAAAATCATTGGTATTTTGTGATTTGGCCGATTGTGTATTCATATATTGTACGTACACTGTTTAAATTACACTACTTAAGCTGTGTCATTACCGTTGTCATGACCTATAACCATGGTCGACATTGGTATAACTGAACAAGTTTTATCGACATTTCATGTATACGTTCATACGTTCCAATTATTCTACTAAAGAAAATAAGAAGTCACCTGTCAAAACGCTTCTCTTCAGTATCGTGTATAACGATTTAAGGTTGCTGTATTGATTAGCCGTCAACGAGTCTATATCAGTTGAGTCGTGGACTGTTATATGTGATTGACTAAAGAAGGCTGACTTTGATGATCTTTACAAGTGCATACTAGGACATCTTCGGCTACCCGTACTGTCCGCACCACTCTTGGTTTAATTTTATTGAAACTCAAAGCTGGTTTATCGAATAAGATACTTACAACTCTGTTTTTCGAACTCAGTCTCCAGTCTGAGGAGAGGAAGAACGTCCGTTAGGAAGGCCCTTATCGTTCCGAAACATCTTGGACTTAGAAATATAACCAGGAAAGATATAGTATCAATGCATACAAGACCATAGGCCCAATGTCTATTTTGGACGAACCAACTAGGCGATTTTTCACAACTAATACTTGTTTGTAGGAAATAATATCTTTGTTGTAGGCAGAGTGTTCCTGGATTCCCTTTCACCTCTAGAGGAAATGGGAATAAAGGCTGTAATGCCATTTTTATAGTAAAAGGTCAAAGGCAGATGTCAACAGACGACGCAAATGTCAGCAGACTTGTTTCAAATGTTTGTATTCTTCATCTACTGTTATACATGTATGATAATTTCCAAATGTTTGCAATGGAAATGGTGATGAAATGTTAGCTGTGAATTTAATATCAAATGGTCAGAATATGCTTTGAAATTTTGAAAGAGAATAAAATGTCGGTCAGTCCGTCACATAAACTTAACGTTGGTTATAACTTTGCCATTCCTTAATATTTCTTTATCAAACTTCCCAATTGTATTGCTTATGATGAAAAAGTCGTCATGCCACCAGATTTTGTAGGTAAAGGTCATATTTGACAAAGTTATGCCCATTTTTGTGCTAAGATTTTGTCACCAAAACTTAACGTTGGCTATAACTTTGCCATTTCTTAAGATTTCTTCATCGTACTTTCAAATTGCATTGCTAATGACATAAGGGTTGTAATGTACTCAAATTTTGTATGTCAAGGTCATTTTTGACAGAGTTATGCCCCTTTTGTACTTTCTTGATTGTGTCACGAAAACTTAACATTGGCTATAACCGGATAACTTTGACATTTCTTTAAAACTGCTTGCTCTCAGTTACTGTTATTTTTTTTTTTAAGATTGACACTTTATTCATTAGAATAAAATGAAAGACTGTCCAGAATCAAAATATAAGCAAGAATCTAGGAAGGAATCGATTAAAAATGTTGGTTACATGGAACTGCCACTTAACGTGTTGATATTGAAATTTCAAAAGCGTTTGCTTATTTTTGTAAATTCAGAGATATACCGGACTTAAATTTATGCTTGAGCCTTTTTATATGACCATATGTTCTAAAATACGTTATTTACATGCAGTTTTGAGAACTTTATCTTTTAACCAAAATCTGAGAGCAAGCAGCTTTAACATCGAATTTTAAATTGTATTGTTAATGACAAAAAGAACGTGATGCCACAAAATTAGTAAGGTCAAAGTCATAGGTTACAGAATTATGTCCCTTTTTGTACTTAGATTTTGTCACAAAATTATTGGTTATTTTGACAAAGTGTAAGAGGGCGACACAAGTGTTCTTTTGAACACCAATCTTAGTTTATAGTTAATACAGCCATGTACGTTCCAGACGCATCAGCTGAAATGTTGATGATCATAATTATAAATCATAAATAAGAACATGATTGTTGTTGTTGAAGCTTCCCTTATAATTATCAATTCAAAGTCTTGTGTGATACAGGGCACTGTCTTGCACATATATCAGTAACCACTTGAAGTATTAATTTAAAACTTTGTTGTAGTGTTCAGGGTTACTCTTGACTTAATATCTTGCTCTTTACGGTCATTCTTTGCACTTTGATAATACACAGATTCTTGTCTTTGCCTTTTACTGCCCAAACTTTTCTTTATTGGTAAACACTGAGAAAAGTTGAGCACGCTGTCTTACATGTATGGGCAGCTCTTGTTATGCCTTAAAATAAGTTATGCTAACTTTAAACAATTATGGAATGATGATACTTTATTATTATACCCCCGAAACGAAGTTTTAGAGGGGTATAAAGCAGTCACCCGGTGGTTGGTCGGTCGGGTGGGCAGGCGGTCTGTTGCATTTTCATTGTCCGGAGCATAACTTGAAAACTACTTGGTCAAGCACATTGAGAGGAAGTGCAGTGTACAATAACCATAACTATATCTTGACTAATTACAGAGATATTGTCCTTTGTTACTTTTCCTTGTCCTGAGCATAACTTGAAAACTACTCGTTGGAATTCAATACAACTTCATACAATGGTCAAGCACAATGAGAGAAAGTGCAGTGCACAGGAACCATTAGTCTATCTTGACTACAGAGTTATTGCCCTTTGTTTTTTTCCTTGTTTGGAGCATTGCTTGAAAACTACTGGTTGGAATTCAATACAACTTCATACAATGATCAAGTACATTGAGAGAAAGTGCAGTGCACAAGAACCATTACTTTATCTGTACTCATTTAAGAGTTATTGCCCTTTGTTACTTTTCCTTGTTTGGAGCATAACTTGAAAACCACTGGTTTGAATTCAATACAACTTCATAAAGTGGGCCAACACAATGGGAGGAAGTGCAGGCACAAGAACCATAACTCTATCCTGACAAATTACAGAATTATTGCCAAGAACAATATCTCTAAATTTTTTTTGCAAGGTATTCTGTTACTACGAATTTCCTCAGGTTATAAACAGTCTTCTTTCGGGGGTATTAATAACATTTAGTGATAGGTCTAGTTTAATGGGTATGGTCCAGATACAATGAGAGTTCTGGCACTACAGACATTACTGGTTCTTTTACAACGGAACATGCAACACCGGGTTAACGACTTCATCCGCAGGATAACTAATAGTATTAATGTCAGTGATGGAGCCGGAGATCAATCTGGTGAATTGTGGCTTACTAGTCCAGTGTGTTATATGATTGAATTATGGATCCAAATATAAAGATCAGTTAAAAGAAGTGTGATTTTACATTGAACATGAATATGAAGCTTGGTTTTACAGTGTGATGTCAATGATCAGTACAATTACCAGGGTAAGTGATACATACACCTGGAAAACGTTAATACCATCATATCTTGATATTAACTGATTCTGTTACAAGAGAAGAGTAGGTAAATGTGTTGATAAGAATTATAAGCTTACAACAAATGCAATACTGTACTGATTCTTTTACTGAAATATTTTGGTGGTGCAGTGGTTTACGCTCTGGAATACCAATCTGGAAGTCCCTGGTTTGAATACCGTCCAGGGCACTAGAAGATTCAGTGTTTTATACCATATAGAGATGAACTGGTTTGAAACAGAGTCTCGTATGTATCGGTACAATACACAGGACACACAAAAAACCAAGGGGTGTATTTGTAAAAGAGCTAGGATCTAGTACCTAGATTCCCTGTCATTTGCATCTGTCTTTTAAACCTGAATCTGAGGGGAGTCTTCGTAGTTCATGTACACCCAGGACAGAGTCCATATAGTAATGTACAAACTCTGCCCGGGGGAAATCCTATGGTTGACTGGTGACTATAAAACAATCTAAATGAAGTTTAACTTTATTACATTTTATTTATTTCCAAAATTACATTCTAACACAAGCGGCTGATTTTTCTATATAAACAAAAAGGGAAAAGCCGTATTTGAATTAACGATAAAACTTCCGCACGTTTTTCCAAGGACAATGTGCGGTAAATGACGTGACATATGTAAACAAGTGCGTCCTATCGGATACAATGAAGTTATACCACGCGTTAAAGTTTGGGATAGTTTTCAAAGAAAGTCGTTTGGATGCGAAAAATACTACGCAACCAAAGTCTTGACTATATTTTATTCAACGATAAAATACAGGGAGATATTTATTATTTCTTAATTAAAGTGAAGAATAATTTAGAACTATAAGCAACTTGCTATACATTACTTTTTTGTTTCTGATAGTAGGCCCATTGCTAGCCATGAGAGGTACCGGTTTATTGCAGAAATACTTTGCATGATTCTTGTCATTCACTTAATTTCAAATTTATTTGGCATTCAAATGTTTGTAGATTATCAGTTAAAATCAGGAATGTTATATACTGGATCCCTTGTTACAGGGAATATTTGCAGTGAGTTCCAGCTAAAGCTAAGCGAGTAAGTGACTAACGCATGTGACAATAAAGTGATTACTGGCTGAAGTTATTTAGCTAAGTGTGACACAATATTATTGTTTATACTTTAGTTTTTATCATTCTTTATTACATCATAATCATAATGAATAATTTCCGCCCATCACCAGTACAGCTCCTCAACCCCTTTTCTTAGGCCTAGCGTAACTGGTCATGATAGTATCTATTTAATAATTGTAACATTTTAATTTATTTAAGATTTTGATGATACTTCAAGTGTAAACCAAAAATGTAGATATGAAGTGTAAACTGACTTAAAAATTAAACATTTCCGAAATTTTGAAATTTAAACATTTTTTTATTAAATCAAATGTACATGTACTATAGTGTCACCAGTCATTTTCTTAGTTAGAACATTTCCGAAACGATGGTCACTATTTCGACCGAATTTATTGGACGGTAAAGCCTTGAGAATAATGTAAACGAATGGTGAAAGCTTTACTGAATATGCCCTAAAATGGCGAGGAAAATATATATGCGCAAGTGTAATGTCGTTTTCTCGTTTCACGCAGCGCATGCGCAAATGCAAATTCACGTTTCACGGTACGCATGCGCAGAAGGGAATTCTCGTTTAACGGTTACACGGTTAAACGATTACCGCATGGTAAACGAACGAAAAACGGTTATTTTCCCGAAAACGCGGAAGTGAAACGCAGGCGGTACTGTATACATAACGAAATTCATCTTAACAGATACATATAGAGAATATTCGGTTACTGTCTTAGTGTGGTTGAATTTATTAGGCGAGTTTGAGAAAGGTTTATACGGCGAGGCTCTGCCGAGCCGTATAAACATTTCGGAGACGAGCCTAATTAATTCAATCACACTAAGACGGTAACCTGATATTCTTTTTATCCTACCTTTTACCTAAAAAGTGTCTTTTTCGTTTATTAATTAAGATTAAATTCCAGCTTTAAAACTGTCTGTCGCTATGACGCGTATGAATACATTACAACATAACCAACATTTATTTCGATCACGTTAATACACTACACAAACACGTCCGTGTTAGACTGAAGTGAAACAACATGCAAAAATAAAACTTAAAAAGCTCAACACCTAAAACTGTTATTTTAAGCTATTCTAAACTGAATGAGATAACTTTACTGGTATGCTTTATTAATTTTTGCAAGTCTTTTAAGTGACGTCAGTCAATACAACATGTGTCATCAACAGTGATGACGTTAAATATTCACTAAAAATACCGGATTTTAAACCTTGTTACCCATTCAGGTGATAACCACGATTACTGACTGATTGCATTTATAAATATGGACATTTTGAACACTGAAGACTGCACCATAAAACTGTATAGAGTCTAATATGTGCTATAAGCGCGAGCGGGTGGGGTGTCGCTGAACTGGACCCTGGACTGGAGCTGACTGTGGTAAATAGAAATGTCATGTAGATCTACGGGACGCGCTTAGTTGCTTGATACTGACTCGGTTGGTCTGAGACATGTAGTCAACAGTTGCTGATAGAAGACTCAAACATCATTTGTTTCTCCTTGGAAACAGAACTCTTAGTTGAGAGATGGACTGGAGCAAAAACCCAGTTGTAAAAACAAGTTGAACATTGATTCAAATATGAGTCATTCGTGCCAGATATACAAGAATACAAACTGTATCATGCAATGATAGCTTTTGGATAACATATCTTTTATTCAAGAAATACTGTGATCTCGTAATTTCTGGACCAGATGTTTCCTGATGGAATGATTGACTCAGTGATTGAATGACTCAAATAAACAATATTGTGCAATCTCGTATTAAAAGAAAGGACTTTAAATCTTGTAATACTTACAAACTTTAATCCTTCCCGTGACAAAAAAGATATATCTTAATTCTCAATCAATAGGCTAACTTGTTGATAATATCACTTACCTATCATAACTTATGATAAGCTGAAAATTATTAGAAAGAACTTTTAAAGAAGTAAGACACAGGATTTGATTAGTGACTTTATGACTAAAAATGGTTATAATGTTGATAAGTTCTTGTTTATGTTTGTGATGCATGGAGATTAATGTTTTCTGGCATATTAAATTTTAAGAAAAACATATCTACATGAAAATGATCACTGAGTCACTCTTTGGTTATAGGCCCTACCACAGTTCATGTTTCAATCACATACTTGGGTATTTAACCATTTGGTCAGGGTTTATATAATAAAAACATCATGCTTGGGATAAACCCCTTTAAATTTAATAACAATGGTTTATCAGCAGATCAAGCATGCATTTTTCTTAAATATTAGCAGTTTTTCAAGAATATATTTATACAAACTTGCAACATCATGGGTGTTAAACTGCACACACATTCAATTTTCTCCACAGTTCTAGTTCATTCTAGTTAAATTCAGATACATTTACTTTATATTTTGGCAGAGAGAGAAAGATTAAAAACAGTGAAGAAATCAATTTTAATAATTTAATACAGCATTTTCTTAATTGAGAAATATTCATGATTAGATCTTTCAGTATTTATGTATTTTGAAAATGACATTTGTTGATGTTGAAAATTAAATAATTATACAAAAGAAAACTCATCTTTGTATTTTTATTGTGTCAGCATTTTAATCAATGTTTAATTGTTTTCATGCACTTCATGACCGACAAACTAGGTCATGAAAGTAGTCCGTCATCAGCTGTTGCTAAGGCCAGTGAGGAAAGTTTTTCTTAAAGCTGTCCTGAATGATTTAAGACTTGTCATTCATCTTTGATTTTGTACGACGATATTAGTACTAGCTATAAAAGCATGTGTAAAATGGCACATTGATATAAGTTGTAGCGTTTTAAAATCACTTTGATAGCCGATTTAAAGTTTAAAAATGGCGGCTGAAAAAAGAATGTCAGTATGGCAGACCGTTGCCGTGTCGTGTAAAGCTTGCCTGTCGTGTAAACCTCGTGTTTATACGACAGGCCGGTTTTGTACAAATAAAGCAGTGATGGTAGGATAAAGTTCCTTACACATATTTTACAGTGACAGAAAAGTTTCTATTTATTCAAAAGAATTTTGCAAATCAAGCATATTCAGTACTCGGGTTAGTATCTTGAAAGTAGCTATATTTACTCAAATGTATCAATAAGTTGTGCATTCAGTTTATGATAACTTGTTCGGTCTTGATTGCAAAGGAAGTTATTCCATGTGATAATAATCACATTCGAGCCATTATTATAGAACAAGTTTGTAAAGTTATGTTGAAATATTATTCATCTTTCAAAAATTATGTTCCACTTAAAAATAATTGAATGACAGTATCTTTTCAATAAATGAAATGATTGGTTTACCAGCATTTCATCTGCATTACTCAACTTGAATTGTATGATATATTTATATAAATACTTTATTTAAGATACGAAGGGTTGTTGATAGCGCCAATGCACGGATCAACCGGTGGAAGTTCCTTGACAAAGTATTACCCACACAACAGATACCACATATTAGCATCGTTGTTCGTATTGTATGTGCTGTGTCAAACAAGTACATTGCACCTCTTAGTTCTGCAAAATGAAAATCAGTTCGATCGCGATTTAAATGCATAATTGTGTATGCCGTATTATGCCTATACAATGTGTTTGCTATAATTACGAAATAAAGTGTTGATTGTGACATGTTGGCGCCACAAATTATTTCAATATTGCATATATAATTCTATTATTTATTTAGTTAAAGTATAAAACAATATAAAAGTCGCACAATATAGTGAAACTGCAATTTTAAATGAGTCAGTTAAAATGAAATGGATTGTAAGATAGACAAAGCAAAATTATATGATAACATTTTGCGATTACCACTATGCCAGTGCAGACTAACTGTCGCGGATCGATAAAATATGCATGTCCAACATAACTTAATTACATTTTTATTATGTTGTTCCGAGTGTGCGCTTTTTCATAATTACCCTAAGTTAATGCAGTTCGTGTCGAAGTATGATGAGTCACACCTGAAATATAACTCATTGGTATGTATTTGGCAGGCACAAGCAAAGTATGTAAAACAATATACCCTTCATTTTTATTTGTTTGGGTCACAACCCAAACAAATATAGTAGTGGCTTTCAGAGGCCATTAAGTACGAAAGATGCAAATAGTTCCGGCACACCGGTCACGAAATAGTTCCGACTACATGATCCAATTCTGCAAAAATGTGAAAATCATAGGAGTAAAAAAATGTAATGATCAAACTAATCTTATAATATTCGAATGCAAAAAAAAATAAATTTTAACCGAAGTCTTCTTCATATACATGTATATAAAATAAACGAAATTTGTATAGAAATGCGCAATGAAATATCATAACATGACGTGACGCAATGACCTGACAATTAACAGTCAGAAAGCGGAAAGCGTCCGCGTTTAAAAGTAGTCTGAATCTGGGTCGACAAGAAAACGAATTGGCTAGAGTTTAGAAACCGACAAAATATAAGAGCAATTCGAAATCTTAATGAACACATGTTCCAAACGTGATTGTAATAGCGCTGATAATCTGGTAATATAGCGCGCAAAAAGTCACAAATAAGGAAATCATGTGACTATAACACCTAATCCAGAGAAGAAGCTATTCATCACAGTTTAAACACACGTGAGTATCTCTTCAAGCCTTGCTATCTTTTATTTTACACATGATTTTGTGGTTGAAGATAGTGTTGATACCGTTTGAAAATTATATGTAGCTTAAATTTATTCGATTGTGGGACAAAATGTAAGTTGACGAAAGTAGGTTGCACATGACGATGCACTAACAAAGTTCTACGCTCCTGCGTTTATGAATAAATTATGCAAATGAATAACTACTTTTGGTGTTCACGAGTGAATTATCGTGATAAGACATCGATACCAACAATCTTTCTGTTTATTTTATTCTCTACTTTTGCTGAGTTTATTTCATGAAATGTCAAAATTGCCGGAAACGTCACCATAAAGACCGATATGACATCGAAAATAACTACTTTTGGTGTTCACGAGTGAAATTATCGTGATAAGACATCGATACCAACAATCTTTCTGTTTATTTTATTCTCTACTTTTGCTGAGTTTATTTCATGAAATGTCAAAATTGCCGGAAACGTCACCATAAAGACCATTGTTTGATAAACACATTTACTTGAATTACCAATTACAATTTCACAATTATGTGGAAAACTTCTTTCATTAAAGAATCGAACCATTACTTTACTGAAATTGTTTCATGCATTATCTACGCGTGACTTTTTCCATGTCATATTTCGAAACGTTTTTATTAGAAGAGCAGTGAGATCAGAGACACAGGAATTTGTGTACCCAAACAAATTCAGTGCCCTCGGCGCTTTGACTATTCTCACCCTGTAGACGCGTGCGTTTTTGTAAATTTGCACATGATGTCACTACTTTCTTACAATCCCTCTGTTCGATCGATTTCTTTCACTCTTTTATTTTTTTTTTCGTACATTTCTTATACAAGTCAAATATATATTCATATACATGTACTATTTTTGTTAGTATACTATTGATAAAATATATATATTATTTCCTAAGAAATATTGTTCACTCGCCTTTAACAGACATTAACAGATGTACGCTACCCTTGTTTTAGAATGCTTTGCATGAATAACATTTCAACAAAGATTACAAATACATATTTTAGAACCTCGTCATAAATATGTTCTTCTTGTTGCAGGCTACCCGCACTGTATAACCCATTGCATGCTTTTTGTTTATATCTTAGTAAAATGCACATAACATTATTTCAAAAATAGAAAATCTAAATGTTTTCATACATGTCATCTGTTTTAAATTTTCGGTTATGATATCGATTTACTATGTTTATGTATAAAAACAATTCACAGCATTGCTAGAATGAACATTGTCAAGCATACATAACATTCACATTTATCACAGCATCAGACTCGGGAGCGGACATTACTTTTCGACAATGCGCAGTGAACCAGCTTATATCCGACCATAATTTGCTACCGAGGTCGATGAGTTAAATATCGCTAACATACATTAGCCAAGACGGTACATCAAAAATGAATAAAGAAAATATATACATATAAGAGCATTACGAAATACAAATGGATAATTTCAGCATATCTTCAAAACATATATAATTCATTGAAACATTTTCATTGCTAACTATAGGTTTTTGTTGTCAAGATCATTTTGAACTACTAAATAAATCAAAAGTCCGTATGCCATGTTTGCGAATTAGTCAAATTAGATGTTCTTCTTATAACACGTCACTGGAGCGAGCAAAAACCGATAGTCCACTTTTATTCATTAAATTAATGATTAAGTAACTTTACCAAACAAAATATATTAGAATTTCAACAAGGTTTATGAACGTTGGACACGAAATAAAAAATCAACATAAAATATATTAATAAATTTCAAATTCAGTTACAATTGAAAGTAAATTACCAAGCAGCGTTAACAGATTCTTATAACATATATGCAAGACTATGAGGAAAGCTTGAAGTGAAGAATTTATTAAAGCTCGTCATTAAAGCCTTTAATTTCTCTAAGTAATTATAGAAGAATGTCATATATTTGACTTCCCGGAACTGAAAGAGCGGTTGATATATCACATGTGCATCATTGTTGTTTTCCTTCTCTGTTTCTTTTTCGTGTAAGAACGTCTTGAACCTCTTATTCTCATGATTTTCTAGTAATTATTCATACATTGTAATAAAGTTAAGAATCAAATTAAACTCAATGATCTTTGCCGTATTTTTCGTTTATGTTAAGTGAAAAATTGGGGATTTTCATTTTCATAGATTGTTTATATGTGCATAGTTTTTAAACATATCATTCAGATACGAGCAGATGATCTTGCGATATAATCAAACTTTACAATAACAACAGGAACAAGACAAGCATGCTACATTCTTCGTTTCTGTCCCCGTTTTAATGTCTAAAATTCCGCAGGAGTACAGTTGCCGAAGCTTCTAAGTTCCGTTTACAAATACTAATCAACGGTTTTGCGACATCTTTTCTCTTATGTCTTCCTACGAGAATACCGATTTCTTTGGCTTCGTTATTCGCAATTAGATAGAAGAGCAAAGCCCCCGAGTCTCCCTTTTTACTAAATGCAAGAAAAAGAAACATATATTCTTACTAAAGTGAATCTATAACATGTAAAACGAGCAATTTATGAAAATTTCAAAGAACATAAACAAATATGTCACAACATTTAAACGAACTTTTTAATATTAATTTGTCTGTAATATCATTACAAGTCAAAATATGTCTTTTACCTATGAGTATTCCTATTTCATGCTCCTCAAAGTGTGAGTATAAGTCGGGGCTTTGTCTACTTTTCCTTTCCGTAGCCTTTTTCTAACACTTTAATATAATATCTGAGCTAAGAATCGTTTAGAAAAAGTGCATTGTACACGAAGCATAATCCTGCCTATAAAATTGGCAAATTTCACCTAATGTTCTTTCGTTAGATAAGGTATATACAATCTTTGGAATCTTGCATTCTTAGCTATATTCAAATATTGTTAGGGCTTTGTTGAGGCATGAAAGTAATTGATTTCATGACATTGTTTTTGAGAATAAGAATTTGCACCATTTTATGATTTATTCATTCATGATTATTATATTCTCAAAGATGGTTCATACTATAGTCGCCTAACATTATATTACAAATTATAAAGCTTTAATAGATAACAGAAAGTTGCAAGTCGAAAAGCTTTTCAAAATTTTCTTTAAATGTTTATTTTTAAGAGCATTGATTTATTGCTGAATTACGATACCTAAGACTCTTAAGGTTTTTATGTCGATATTAGATTTAAAGCACTGATTGTTGTTTAAATCACTTTCAATGTTCTTGATACCTAACATCGGACAGTGTAACAAACAAGATTTTCTTTACAATATGCAGAATTCTTTTATACTTCGTTTACAAGGGCTACCTTAACTAGATACACTGACATAATGATGCATGTAACAACAGAGCAATGAATGCCCCATATCGCTAACTTAGGTACATTTGGCCATCATACAACTTAAGTCTATATAAAATATTGGCCCGTAGGGTGTGGCCAATTTTGACTCCATGGACACAATATTAAGAATATCGATAGAGGACTACTAGACTATGCTAAACACCAACAGTCTAAGCTATGGGCGAACTGTTTCTTGACAGGAAGATTTTTAAAGTAGATCCATATAATGTTTTACAATGTAGTTAACTAGGTATATACTGCCTCGTGATGTTTATCGCATTTGTCGTCCGCGGCGTTTAACTTAAGTCAGTCGCATTTGAACGTATTATTCAGTATTAACATTCGTAAAAACGTAATAATTTCACTATGAATGCAAACTTTAATTAAGTGTCTGCATTTGTTTAGTACGCACACTGCTAATTATAACTAGAGCTATCATTAAACGTGATAAATACCCCCGAAAGACTGCTTTATAAAGGAATGAGGAAGTTCGTAGTAACAGAATACCTTGCAAAAAAAACTGAAATAGAGATATTGTTTTTGGCAATAACTCTGTAATTACGCACTTCCTCTCATTGTGCTAAACCATTTGATGACGTTGTATTGCACTCCAACCAGTAGTTTTGAATTATGCTCTGCAACAAGGAAAAGTAAAAATGGGCAATAAATCTGTAATGAGTCAAGATAGAGTGATGGTTTATGTGCACTGTACTTCCTTTCAATGTACTTGACAATTGTATGAAGTTAAATCGAATTCCAACACATATTTTTCAAGTAATGCTCCGGACAAGGAAAAGTAACAAAGGGCAATAACTCTGTTATGAGCCAAGAAAGATTTATAGCTCCTGTGCACTGCACTTCCTCTCAGTGTACTTGACCATTGTATGAAGTTGTATTGAATTCCAACCAGTAGTTTTCAAGTTATGCTCCGGACAAGAAAAACTAACAAAGGGCATTTAATTCTGTAATTAGTCAAGATAGTGTTATGGTATGAACTTGTATTGAATTCCAACCAGTAGTTTTCAAGTAATGCTCCGGACAAGGAAAAGTAGCAAAGGGCAATAACTCTGTAATGAGTCAAGAAAGAATTATGGTTCCTGTGCACTGTACTTCCTCTCAATGTACTTGACCATTGTATGAAGTTGCATTGAATTCAAACCAGTAGTTTTCAAGTTATGCTCTGCAACAAGGAAAATTAACAAAGGGCAATAACTCTGTAATGAGTCAAGCTGGAGTTATGGTTCCTGTGCACTGCACTTCCTCTCAATGTGCCTGACCATTATATGAAGTTGTATTGAATTCCAACTGATAGTTTTCAAGTTATGCTCAGGACAAGGAAAATGCAACAGACCACCTGACCGCCCGCCCACCCACCGGGTGACTCCTATATACCCGCACCGGTTTTGGTGCAAAATTACATTGAGCCTTCTGACATCCCATCTTGCCTTTTACAAAAGAGAGCGCCATGTGATGTAAAATGTTGCGAACATAACAGGTGTTGACAGAAAAAGTAGTCATAATAATTTATTTGGAATTAGCGCGCAAACAACCCCACTAAGAACAGCTACCACAGTGAGTAAATATCGTTTATTTTGTTTAATTATTTTGTGACATAACCTTCATTAAACAAAATGACAGATTAAACGACGGAAGAATGGCGGAAATTACAATATATCGAAAAAATCTAATTTCAGACAGAACAATATTGTCTGCGTTTGATCTAATCGGACATTGGTACAGTGATGCGCTTAATTCGTACATGGCTATTTTCGCTAGACATGGTTACTGTTACCCAAATATGATACTTAAGGTCCATAATACAGTCAACCGAAAGGGGTTATGAGCTTCGTCTCCTGAAATTTTTATAAAAGGCTACAATAAAAACCTAAGATTAACTGTCAAATTTATGTTAGATATTGGCATACCGTATATATATATTCAATTTTAGCGAATCTAATGTTCGCGATTTTGAAAAAGTGCATTTCTAATTTTCGCGTTTTTAACTTAGGGCGAAAGTCACCTCGACACCGCTTTATAAACAGAGGGAGATCATTGTGTGACAGTGCTATTTAGATACCAATATACCGATATCCCGAACTGTTCCGGTTTTATTTATTTTGCTAAAATGAACAATAAATAATGAAACATCATGTAAGTTTATGCATTAATTAACACATGTGCATTAAAAGAATGAATGAACCGTTACCTTGTATCAATGAATGGCGTTTTATGGCACATCGATAATGACTTTCGCACAGAATTTGTATTTAACACCTGTCCTGATATTGGTCTCAGGTAAACACAAGATACCTTATTTAATGTGAAAACTATACATCTCGGGCTAGATAATGTGCTTATCGTGTTATAATTTAGTTTCGCTCACGTACATAGTAGAATTTTGTAATTTATGAAAATGTTTCAAGAATTAAGGATTAAGTCATGCATTGAACCCGCAGTATACAGGTAATTATCTTTACTCCCAATATTGATTTTTGTCGAGCCGCTTGCGAAAGCTCGATATCGTTGTCCAAATGGCGTTTCGGTGTAGTGCGTGCGTGCATGCGTGTGTGTGTGTGTGTGTGCGTGCGTGCGTCAGTGCGTCCGAGTTTAGCTTGTTCGGGCTGTAACTTATCCATGGATCATTTACCAATTGTTTAGTAACATTAACAAACAAGCATTGCGAAATTTATAGCGATATTTCATAAATATATACAACTGGTTTTTTTAACAAAGTTGACAATTGACAAAATTATTTTCGACCCGCTAGGTCATAAAAATGATTTTTCATCAATTTGAAATAGATAAATTTGTGTTTGCATGCACTAATGAAAGAAATGGTTGAGCATAATTTATTTTCTTTTAATTTTCTAAGTAGTTTTCATGTTTTAAGAACGTGTCTTGACAGTTGTTGTTCTGGTCATTTTTGAGCAGTACTATAGCTTTAAGAAAACTGCAAAGAACATGAACAAATGTCACAGCATTTAAACGAACTTTTTAAAGTGCATTTGTCTATATTAGCATCACAAGTTACAATATGTATTTTACCTTTAAGTCGTAGCTTTGTCCATTTGTCTGCATTAGCCTAATCCTAACACTTTAATAAAAGTCGTTTAGAAAAAGTGCACTGTGTGGTTTTTACCGTTTGTACTTTCGTTAGTTCTTGGGAAATTTGTTTGATATTTAAGTATAATTAGGGTTTCACCAATGCATGTAAATAATTGACATGTGTTTGACACTAAGAATTTAAGACTACATTTTATGATTTCTTCTGAAAGATTACATTATATCACAAATTGTAAAGCTTTGAACAGAAACTGTCAAGTTGAAAAGTTTTTCAATTTTTTTTAAGTAATGTAATAACGATTGATAACATTTAAATAAGTACAGTATTTTTAACTACATTAATATTTGAAGATTTGGCTGATTGAATTTATTTTGTAATTCTTTTAGTCATTATGTGTATTTTAGGTACAGTCTACTTAAACGGTGTAATGTCATTACCTTATAATTTACCGTGGGACTTGAAAAGTTTTTATAGAAAAGAAGTCTTCGGTGAATATGCATTGTCCATCACGCCGATTACGTTCAACGATACATTTTTTTTAGTACGGGTTGTATAAGAACCTATGCTTTAGCATTAAAAATAATTATGTTTATAACTTTAAATGACAAAATTTCATAACCTCAAATAATGTTAATTTGATATAACACAAATATACCATAACTGGTAAAAGGTAAACTTCAAGCAAAAATTGAAAATTTCATATGACGTACTGGTAACATGTGCAGATTATTTTCTCCATATATAAAAGGAAAAGAAAGATACATAGTCTTGCTATAGTGAATCTACAGCATGTCAAACGAGCAAGTAAAAGTGAGAATTCCCTTCAATATGGTAATCGCAATTTAATGTTATACATTTACCATCATTATACCTCACTTTTGTCTACAATAGTAAACTCCTATTACCCGGAAAAAAAAGTGTTTTGACTATCGGAAACATTTTCAACCTTTTTGACACGTTACCAAGCGAAAATTGACTGTCAGGTCAAGTGACCGCAGTAATATTTTAAATGTCATATAAGGGCAAATAACTGCTTCAATATTTTACCTAAATCATGACGTGATTGCTTCCCTTAGACACATACAGCAGTGACGTCACTATTCAATGTGTACGCAAAAGCATCAGACGACAGGAACTGTCAGCAAGTACACATGTCTCGATTTGCAAGTATTTTTGAAGATGATTTAGACACTCTTGATGGACAGAAAGACTAAAGAAAGACTAAAAAAACACAAAACGTGTCATAAAAAGAAGTGTGTCTCTGTTTCGTGAATTTCTCGGCGAAAACTGTGAATTTGAAGGATTGTCAAGCGAGGAATTAAACAAATCTCTTGGAGCATTCTTTGCAAGCATAAAAAGACAGATGGGTTGGAACTACACAATTCATCACTGACATCAATTAAGTACGGGATTTGTAAATTACTGAAATATGAGTGTAAAATTGATGTGTGCAATGACAAATCATTTTCGGCATGTCTTATCGCATTTAAGTGCAAAGTGACAGATCTGAAAAAAGGGTAAAGAATCTATCGAATACAAAGAAGAAATTTCCTCTGAGAATCTTCAAAAAAATTTCAGTAGTGAAAAAATATAGCATTTGACAGTGACACACCATGTGAATTACAGACAAAGGTCTGGTTTAAAATTATGCACTTTCTTTGCCGAAGAGGGCGGGAAAATATGAGAGGAATGAAAAAAAGACACCTTTACCGTCGCTATCAATGCGATACATGTATTTTTATCAGAGTGTGGATGAAGCTGATAAAAATAATGTGTAAGAAACAAATTTAAAGAATTTTCTAAAACTATTTAATCACACTGCAATAATCTTTAAAACTCAGTTGACATATGCTGGTCAAAAGCAAGTCCAACTAATCTGACGCGCTCCTAGGAAATATTGAGATATTTTTTGCAAATGGCCAATATCCCCACTCACGTCAAACACTTGAAAGACCAAAATAGTTTAGGGTGTAACGATATATTGCAATTCACCTTTTCGCGATACCTTAATCTGCAGATACTCATACTGTTGCATCTGTATAACGATATGTATTGTGAGACTAGCGTATCGTTACAGCCCTAATGCATTTTTTATCGCTGCTCAGTGCTGACACTTTGCATGCTTTAGGTTAAAATGCTGTTTATTTCACAAATTGGCCATAAATACAAATAAATCTTACATGTATAGTAAGGCCGGATTCAATTCCTTATTAAGCTATGTAAAAATTGTCAAATAATATTCAAAATTACGAATTTTCTAGTGATTTAAACCTTTTTGTGTGGTTACACACCAAATAAAACCAATAACTTTACATGACTGTGTACTGTGATTTATCTTCTGAAGTAAAAGTAGAAATACGTGCCTACATAAAAGGCGGCGTTGCTCTAAGTATACCGCCAAAGCAAGTTTATGACGAACTGAATGATATATATGGGCCTTCCGGGGTATCGTATATGGCAGTTGCAGATGGATTAAACAATTTAAATCTGGAATTTTCAGCATTACAGATGCGGGTCGAAAACAGCGACCAAAGACACCTGTTACTAAGTGCTAAGCAAAATGTATAAACAACTTTCTTTAATTCGTCTGGCCCAGTAGTACAAATACCTTAAAAGATAGGACAATCTATTACAGGGAAGTTCTACATGAACACAGTGTTGACTAAAATCAAGAAATTCTATGAACAGAAACGCCCAAGTACTGGTTAAAATGGCATTAATCTGCTTCATGACAATTCTCCAGCTCATATAAGTCGGGGTGGGAGGGGGGGTAATGGAGTTTCTGAACAAAGAAAAAGTTAATGTCTTGAAGCATCCTCCCTATTCACTCGATTTAAGTCTGTGCGACTTTTTTCTGTTCCCTCGGCTCAAGAAAGTTCTTTCAGGGCGCAGATATGACAGTGGAAATGCACCTAGAAGTGCAGTGCATCAGTGCCTGAGACAGATACCAAGGGCAGACTACTTTGGCGCTTTTGGGAAATGGATAGCGAGATTACAAAAGTGCATTTCTGTTAAGGGTGAATATTTTGAGGGGTATACTGAGATACTTTTCCCCGTTTTCAATTTATTAATCTAGTAACATTACTTTTTGAAGCACTCTCGTATGTGTTACCTTCGGTATACCTTTATTAACAAAAGAAGTCTTCATTTAAAATATACCTTGTCGATCACTTTGATAACATTTATCGATTAAAGATTTTTTCAGTATGGGGTTGTATAAAAACCTATGCTTTAGCATTAAAAATATTTTTGTAACTTAAAATGGTAACATTTCATAACAATATCAAGCCATCTTCATTTTCCTATTGTTTTTCCAATAATTATTCGTTAATATAGGTTAGGAAATATTTGCTACTATTTTTGCTTAAAGCCTGATATTTTTCTGTATGAAAAATATCTATACCTTTAAACATGCTATAAATTTCATTCTAATATCACTATTGTTTAATGTTTGAATTGTTGAAGTATCCTGTTCAGTTCGGCTTTTGCGACTGCGGCAGTAGGAGACAACCCTAAGACCCTTTAAAGGTTTTTATGTCGATATGAGTTTTAAAGCAATGATTCCCTGTTTACATCACTTAAAATGTTAAATAATATCACTTTGTTAAAGTTATAAACTCACCAGCATCATGAAAAAAGGCATTCTGTTGAAATTGAAAAGTGAAGACAATATGTAGTTAATATTGAAAACATTTATGTTTCAGAAGTCACACACACATATATATATATATATATATATATATATATATATATATTATGGAACTTATGATAGAACGAAATATTTACATACTGTTCAGAATGTTACCTTTTAGGGGGCACAAAATTTCAGAAAGACTGGAGCTATTCATTGAAATGCTCATAAGTGGTGGCATGAGTAATACGTAATCAAGACGTTTGATACTAATGCGCTTCCGTAGAAAGTATCATAGTTATGTGCACGAAGTTTTTGTAGGATGTTTCAAAAGCAATGTTACTGAACAGTTGTGCATTCTCAAAGTTATCAGCGTTTAAACATAACGTATAAACTGACACTATTTTGTAAGCATGAAGCCTGCAGAAAAAAATGACAGGGCTTATATAAAGACGCAAAGTAGTTTAAATATACCAGGTGAGCAAATTATGCAAGAAGTTAAACATATGGTGAGTCACCGTCTATAGGTTGGTGAACGTATTAAAAAAGGAAAAATATGAATTCAAAGACCTTCTTCGTGTAGACGTTGTCTTCTAAGAACATCGCAGCTGTACAAGACAGATGACTCGCGCTATACATTTTCTCAGATAGCTGTACCAGTGTTTATTGCACTAACAAGTGTTCAAGAAATTGTGACAAAGTACTCAGTGGGTATCCACCTGCTGACCAAAGTGCAAAAAGCGCAATGGGTGAAGCGTTGGAATGATTTTATCCTTCACCGCTTATCTCACATCGCTGCCGGACGATTGTTAAGTTTAAGCAGCCAGCGCAACGCATAAAAATCGAAAAATGACTGTAAAAGTTTTATTTTTGAAGTAAACATAGCGTTATGGGTATTCATTTTCTTAGTCAGATCATTTTCTATCTATCTATTGCAGTTTCGAAGTAAAATTCGAGAAAAAGTTGATTTTCATTTTTTCATCCCCATCATGTATTTACACTTATTTCTTCTATTTGCGTGAAAATGCGATTCAAACGGTGAGAAAATAAATCTACCATATCCATTGAGTTATGGATAAGGAAATCCCACCCTCGCGTTGAGAACTTGAGATATGCCCCCAAAAAATAGCAGTAGCAGCTGACTGCTCTTCGCCATTTGCGTTATGCTAATGAGTAGTGGCGTTATGACAACCAAATTAATGAGGGATGAAATGTTGAAATAGAATCCGGGTAAGTGATCACTAAATAATTTAAACGAATGTCTTTAATCGTAGTAGATCTAAGATGTTATTATAAGAATTGAATGAGTTTTTTCTGCATTTCATCCAGTTATGAACTATCAGAAGTTTTACACCTAATTTATCATAATTATCATATTATGCAAATTAGGTGTAAAACTTCTGACAGTTTATACCTCGACGAAATGCAGAAAAAAACTCATTCAATTATTAAGTGGCTTTCATGTCATGGATATCTCGGATCGAAAAGCGCATTTATGTTAAGGGAGAATAATTTGAAAGATCGATATAAGAAAGTTGTTTTAAATTAACTTAATTCTTATTTTTAAGGCCAGTCTCAATTGAATACCCCTCGCATGTTTATTTTCATCTGTTCAAACTGGCTTCAGAACTAAGCAGGAATCGGCATTCGCAAACTTCGTCTTCTTACATCATTATAAACACGCTTAGCAACAAACAAATACACTATCAAAATGTTTGAATATGAAAACACTTTCCAGCTTGCAAAAGTATTAATTTTCTTTTTCATGATTTCTAGTGGCTGTATTTTACATTATGAAATAACAGCTTTTTTATTTTGCAAGGAGTTCCTTTTTCGGCGACCGGTCACAAATATTTGTGAGGAACTGCACGCAATGACACGACAACATTTCTGTGGGACATTATTGACTGCTTCACGTTTAATGTAGTCAAAAAAAAAAAAAAGAAATTGACCTGTAAAAGGGATTAAAATAAATTCAGAGCAAAGATAGTGCGTAAAATTTCGCGTTTTACTGAATCAAAATAAATCAACTGCAGAAAATGTTATTCAAAGACCTATAAGACTGAGTGATGCCAATGATTATTTGAATGACATAAATCGTTGACAAAAATTCTACAAACTAAGACAAACTCCGGGCTGTTCGGCAATGGCGTTCGGAAAATAGGAAGACGTCGATTATCTGCTGCGTATATGAATGCGCATACAGATATGAAACACATACAGATCGCTGAAAATCATTTTCAGGCACTGTTAACTAATTTAAATTGGAAAAAGCTTTAGAGGTATGCAGTCAGTATTTTGAAAAGGATAGAAGAATGAGAGAGTGTTCCTAGAGTAAGTTTAGAAACTGTTTTAGTAAGAAGTATATATATTATTTGAAGCTGCCCCGCTCATATGAAAAGTCGTTGTTATACAAATATAGTAACTACAGAACTTGCGTTTATTCGATGAAGGATGGAAATACAACGGCAATAGATTGAATATTTTGAATGTACTTACAGTCAAAAAATTGTGCAATAGTGTTGTTAAAAAAAAGATTGACATGTAAAGACAGTTTTACGGAAACATTTTGAACGCCGCTCGTATCTTATCATATCCATTAGTACCTGTCGTGTATGCAAATAGAGTGTGTAAATTTTAAAGCCGATCATCAAGCGAAGATATTATTTGAATGCTAAATACAAAATGTACATCAATTGGCTCTACTGAGAAGTGTCCCTTTAATTTGCTAAATATTTGTTAATTGGTTAAACTTCATGACCACCTGCTTGTGCTATTTATATCACAACGGAGATAATATTGGACCCATCACATTCAGATGAACAGTTGTCTTGGACGTTTAAACCAACGAGAAAACAGAATAAATCATCACTATCTAATAGTATTTTTATTCTTTATTTAATGTTATGTAGTTAAAGCAAATTATAACTCAAATGTACAATATGTAAACTTTTAGTCATCATTTATTACATATTACATAATATAAATAAAAACAAAATCATAACAAAATCATAGCACATTATTATAACAAGTGTTTCATTCTTATCACAGACTTAGCTCGACCACGTGCTTTGCTTGAAACATGTTATTACATGTGTTAATACTGATTCAATATCACAGATTAATATAATATAAATATTAATATTTTTACTTATGTAATGATCAATTCATAATAATTGCTTTATGAAATATTAACTGAGGATGAGGTGAATATCAAAGTCTGCGTACCCGATGTGTGAGGCATTTACTGAAGGCCGAGGCGAATTTCATATACGTCAGTCAAATAGAATTGGGTATTCAACGAAGTCATCAGTCATTTATGATGTATTGTATTACTGCGGTAG
This sequence comes from Saxidomus purpurata, assembly GCA_022818135.1. Lineage (NCBI taxonomy): Eukaryota > Metazoa > Mollusca > Bivalvia > Venerida > Veneridae > Saxidomus > Saxidomus purpurata. The sequence continues at coordinate 7,706 of JAFMSR010000395.1, read as the reverse complement.
ATATCGCTATTACAAAACATACGTGTGGCAGGGGAACGAAGTGTTAAATAAATATTTGTGTTCAATGCCATGGCAACATTATCTGTTAAGACAAAATGTCTGCTGCATTTCAGCTAGAAGTATATATCCAGACTGGAGGGCTTCAATGTTTAAATGCTTATATTCCCATAATTAGAAAAACAAAATTACCATAAGCATAATGTTCTTTTCAAAAGTTGTGATAAAAAATGTATAAGGTTTCAATGGGAACACTATTTACTGTGATATGTAAACATGTATTCGTACATGAAATAAATATTTCAGAACAAGTTAGGACAATTTGCAAAAGCATTGCACAAAGTACGACACTGAATTAGATGATAGTAATTATAATCTTCTGTTTTCATATTTTTATTGTATATCCAGAAAAAAGTGTTAAAAACTACACAAAGATGCAAACTATTTCACTCTTTATAGAGTCAAAATGTAAAACATTGAACGAGTTTAAAACACCAATTATTTTGTTACATAAGTGCAAATGGTAATAACATTGTTACCATAGCAACGGTCACATTCTATGCAAAACTAGATATTATCTCGACTATCATCAAGCACCTATTATTTTTCAAGCAAATGATGTAAGATGCTTAAAAAACATAAAAATCTAAAAAAGCGTTTTTCACATTCTTATCTATGTTACCACTGCAACCACATTTTTATGTGTTTAAAGTTTTGGATTTTCCAAGAAGTAATGTTTCCCATAAACTAGTATCAATGATACGTTTAGATGTTTGCACTATATGTATTGTTTTCTATTTTAGTCAAAATAATTGATACCTTGCTGTGGCAACAGATGACCCTCAAATAAAATGCAATTGTTAGATTTTACATATTGAGTTATTTATCCTTCATTTAAACTTACTCTCACTATAATTTAGCGTTGGGTCAATTTCACCTATTAGTGAACCAAGCCCTTTCTAATTCACTTATATTTGAAAGTAAATGGACAAACATTGGTAACAGATCCTTACAACACACATGCAATACTTTGAGAAGCGCTCAAATGTAAAGAATTTGTCAAAACTTGACGTGAAAGTGTTTAATTTATGTACGAAAAACGATACGATAGACCAATGATGCTGTAAGTTCGTTGTTTGTACATGCTATGGAAGAATGTTTTGTCTTTGCTTCCCCGGAACTGAAAAAGAGCGGATGATACATTACATGCTTCTGTGCATTGAATCATTGAAAAAAACATTTAAGGAGATCATAGAAATAAACGTTTTCGTGGCAGAACCTTTTATTCCGAGCGAGGGTAAACTTTGCAAGTAATTATTCATTATAAAGTTAAAGATCAAATTTATCTCAATGATTTACGTCGTATTATTCTATGTTGTTAAGTGTTAAGTATTCAGCAAAGTCCCCATTAAAATTGGGGTTTAATTAATTTCTATGTATGATAAGATTTTTATTGTGTTCATATGTTTATCCTTTTTACATGTACAAAAATGCATTCAACTACAAGCAGATGATTTTGCTTTATAACCAAACTTTACAAATGCAAACAGAACAAGACTAACTTACTTTTTTCTTTTCAGTCCCCGTTTTTCTGTCTAAAATGTTGCAGGAGTACAGTTGCCGAAGCTCCTTAAGATCGTATTTAACGGTATCACATAATCTCTTCTCTCATGTCCTCCTACAAGCATCCCGATGCCTTTGACTTCATTCGTCGCACTGAGACTGAATACTAAAGCCCCCGAGTCTCCGCTTTTGCTAAATGGTTTACTGTCCAAAGGACGAACCTCGAATACTCCCTTAATTCTTTCACCATCAATCCACGTTGTTTTGTTTATAGCTGATATTTTTCCTTGTGTATCCATTGTAACTGCTCCATACTTGTGAACGGGCATTTCAACTATAATCTGTTCGTGATCGAGTACATCACCAGAACTAAAGTTTGGTAGAGGAATGCCTGCAATGGTTATATGAAATTCATTACATAGAGAAGCTTTGTTATAGTTTAAAACTAATTTATTTCAAACAATTTGTACATAGGAAAGTTTACAATTTAAACATTCTGTTGATCTAGGATTATATCCGAAAGCAATACAGTTTTAAGAGTTATTATTGTTAAAATTATTATTTCCGTACATATAGCGGTGTTGGTGATCTGTCTGAAATGTACTTTTCAAACGTCTGAAACGTTTGCAAAAGTTTTGCATGCATTATAAAAAAATGGAAATTAGAAAAAGGAGTCAAAAGGAAATTATACCAAGTGAACTCTACAAGTAAGTTTACGGAAACAAGACTTCGACACTTCGAATAGAATTTATTCACTATTTAGACAATGGTCAGATTGTCTTTGAAAATGGGAAATTTGAACGACAACTATATGATGATCGAGACGTTAAGGGAGTTCGGTACAAAAGCTTCCTAGCTGTTTTCTTTGAGGGTGAATCAGACGAGATGTGTGATGGGACACCCAGTGTTGCGAAAAAGTGGGGAAGAGGCAGCAGGAGAAGGAAGGATAACTTTAAACATGTATGCTCATTTATTATTTAAACCATGTACAAAAGAGTATCGGTAAACGTAAATGGACTGCGCAACAGTAAAAAAAAATTGCAGTTATTAAAACAGTCACGAGAAACGGCCTAACAAATGACGAAATACAACATATATCGAAGTAAAATTGCAAGCAAACGCAGAAAAATACGCCCCAAAGCCAGATGTATTCAAGACAATAAAAAGACTACTGCATATTTTTTCAATCTGGAAAACAGCATGGTTAACAGAAGTTATGGTAGAAAAGGGGTGCAAATGGCGCACTCAAGTTTGGAATTGATAACATTTTAAATGAACAGAAAATATTTTATCAAAACTTTATTACTTCAGAACACGTAGACAAACAAGAGGCTGCAAAGATACTGTCCAAAGTAGACAAACAAATAAACACGGAAGACATGTATATTTAGAAACAAATTTTACAATTAAAGAAATTGAAAAGGTTATTCATACTTTCAAATGTATGTCTGTGCTACAGATAAATGATCACATTCACGTTTCGTTTCGGTGAATGTTTTAATTAATCTAACAAACTGTATTGATTTATGTTTTTTTTAGAGTAATTTGCTTCTTTTTTAGAAGCAGTTATATCTGAAGGGCAATGGAGGCAATGTAAATGTATATGTACTCTTTGTTGTCAAAAATGCATATTAGATATTTTTTCTTATAGTATATTTGTAAGATGAATAGAGGGATGGCCCCGATCCTTTATTTGTCATGTCACGAGGAAATAAATAATGTTACCCATGTGATCTGACTGGGGCACGAAAAGGAAAAAGATAAACACTTTAAATAGAAGCCGTATTAAATATGGAAAAGAAATCGGAGGCAAGCATGTGATGTAAACTTAAAGTAATTATTCGAGTATTATTGGCTATTGATTATAACAGAAAACGTTGTAATGTCGATCTGCAGTTACTGTATCGGAATAGGAATGAGATACGATATACACAACAATGTAATAGATGTATGTTTATTTGGATAGTTAAATGGTAGGAGCAACGTGATCAAACAAACGCTCATGGAAAACGTATACTATACATGACTAAGTTCTATACCGCTTAAAATGTGTTGGTGTTGATGTCTTTGCTCAAGTTTTTGTCCCCATTTGATAAAGTGTAAAGTGCAATAGAAAAGTACAATAGTTAGAGATAATCTATAACAAGTTGTTCTCTTATATCGGTTTAACGTTGACATTCAAAGAAGTAGTGGTGATTGCTTTTTAAAAGACCATATTTACGGAGAGGTGATGGAGATATATTTTTCTGTAGTGGTGCTGGTTTAAGGAACTGCACTCAGTACGAAGCCGGGCCTGATAGGCTTGTTACATCCTGTCGCCAACGTAGAAGTACAAATGTACTTATATAAAACCTTTTTTGTAGTGGTGTTAGAAAGAAGACAGAGTAGGTGAAATTTGTAATTGTTCTGGTAGATAGTCCCAGTCCCTAAGAGCCGATGGAAGAAAGGTGTTGTAGTAGAAAAACGTTCCTGACGTGCGTATACCCTGAATAACAGCAGCATTAGATAAGTTGTATCTAGAAGTTACGTCTTGGCACGAGAAAAGACAGATACTCGGGAGTTAGGCCATCTTTCATTTTGATTATGTAAAATAGAATCAGTTTATTGGTAAGTATTCGAGTCACAAGGGATTCAAATAAAATTTCACTATGAAGTGTTTTAGTATTTAAAACACTTTAATAAAAGGATATATGTAATTTAGGCCTCTTTAATGTTTAAATGTTATCCACAAAATAAAGGAAGTTGCTCTGAATTAATCTTTTTCAGCGTACCTATATTGTTTTTGAAGCCTGGGAAATGTCCTCCTTCGGGTATGCGTGATTCATCTATATCAAAAAGTGCAACATCTAATCTGTCTGTGAACTTGACAATGAAAAGCTTTCCACAACGGTGTTTCTCCTCTGCTGGTCCAGGTTGAAAGCAAATTCTTTCGAGAGGAAAGTCCCGAACATTTTCCCGAGCTTTCTTCAGCTCCACGTCGCTAAGCAGTACATGAGCACATGTCATTCCTTTCAAGCCCTTATTCCTGTAATCAACGAACATGCATATGGTGCCTGACTTTTCAATTGTTGTTCCAATTTCGCTGCCATTTATTATTCTTTGGTAATAGGATGTTGGCCGACCATTTGCTTTTCTAAAGAAATATGCTTCCCGTACATCAGTTTGGAATTTTCCAATTGTTGGCGGCAACAGCTCTTCACCTAGTGGTATGACACATTTACATTTCACGAGGAAGACAATGCATGGGGTTTCCGTAAAGGTTTGTTGTTTAGTATCATACCCCGTTGACTTTAAACTACATGCAAACATATCAATAAGATTACTGTGATTTCTTTCCAAATATTTCTTATTTGCCGCTATAAGACCTTTTATTTCGTCCATTTTGTTGGGGTCAATAATTTTGCACTCTCGTTCTCTATCAACCAAATGTTCATCTTCCTTGTTATGGCAGTTTATAGTTTTGTAATTAACATAAAATGTTTGCCCATACTTAGATATTTTGTCAGTGGCTTTCTCTTTTTGGAAATGCACTGGAACTCTATCTTTTTAGGAACAGCAACTGTGTAACCGTAAAACGCCATGACCACGTCTTCCGTCTGTTCCAGTTTCCTGCAAATATCTTCACATTCGGCTTTATTTAAACTTTCCGTAAGGTTTTTGGAAGACCCTGTCGATGAATTGATCTCTTCCGTTGGTTCTGAGAATGCTCCTACAATACATTTTGATCAGCCTGTCATATTTAGCAAACGCGGATATTTTTCCAATTTACAACAATTTACGATGTTAAAATTGTATTAAATATACCGGTCATGTGGAAATGAAGCTTTAAAGCAAACTTTAGCATAGTTAAATAATATCTTATCTCTACTTCTTATCAAATCAGTACGCTTTTGAAATATTAATAGACATACTATTAAATATATTTGATTGTTTTTATTTTTATACAAACTTAACATCTTTTTAGTTCGAGATCGACTTTACGCATAATTATCCTCAAGTTAAACATTCTACTTTGACAAAAAATCAAATGACGACATCATCATGTATATAGGGAATAAAAATGCAGATGACATTATATCAACGAAATGTTCATAACACATGTGGAATAACATAGACTCTAGGACTGAAACAATGCCAAAACAATTCTTGAGCACTGAAATTATGTTCATCACAATACAAAGCACAGTCATTGCTAAATGTTTCTGTGTTTCTAAGTTTATAATTGAAAGCGGGAACAGTTCATGAAATACTATTATACTAATAAATCAGGATAAAGGATGAGATAGCACGTTGAAAGACTGCTTGGATAAAAATAACTACTGTTTATATAATAATTTTGTTATGCAGAATATTCCAAAATAAATTTGTACAGCATATAAAAGGCTCTTTTGCAACCAAGAGCATAGCGGATACATGTTGCACAACAACTTTAACTTTCGACTAACATTTCATTTAATAAAAAACTAACAAACACGTAGTAGCATGATATACGAGAAAAGCAGTTTACATAACCCTCTATCTAAAATACGCAGACATTTAGCATTAATTTAGTGGAATTATACAGCTGTATTTTCTAGCGATATCATTATAATAATTAAAGCGGGCACAAGTCCGAATGAATTGTATCAACGCTCTTTTTATGTCCCACAGTTGGGCATATTAAAATCGCACCGTCTGTCTGTCTGTCCGTCCGTGCGTCCGTCCTTACATTTTTTGTGTCCGGGCTATAACTTTGTCATGCATTGCAGTATTTCAAAATAACTTAGCACAATGGATCAGCACATCAGGACGACGTGTCGCGTGCAAGACCTATGTTCCTACCTCAAAGGTCAAGGTCACACTTAGAGTTTCAACGTAATGAAATCCTTCATATATGCACACATTCGTGTCTAGACTTTGTCATGCATTGAAGGATTTTAAAATAAATTGGCACAGATGCTCAGCACATCAAGTCGACGTGTCGCGTGCAAGACCTACGTTCCTACCTCAAAGGTCAAGGTTACACTTAGAGTTTAGACGAAATGGGATGCTTTATATATGCACATATTCGTGTCCGGACTGTAATTTTATCATGCATTGGAGGATTATAACATAACTTGGCACAAATGCTCAGCACATCAAGATGACGTGTCGTGTGCAAGACCTACGTCCCTACCTCAAAGGTCAAGGTCAGACTTAGAGTTAAAACGTAATAGAATCCTTCATATATGCACACATTCGTGTCCGTTCTGTACATGTACCTTTGTCATGCATTGAACGATTTTAAAATAAATTAGCACAGATGTCCAGCACATCAAGTCGACGTGTCGCGTGCAAGACATACGTTTCTACCTCAAAGGTCAAGGTCACACTTAGAGTTTAGACGAATGGGATCCTTTATATATGCACATATTCGTGTCCAGACTGTACCTTTGTCATGCATTGAAGAATTTTAAACAAAATTTGGCACAGGTGTTCAGCACATCAAGTCGACGTGTCGCGTGCAAGACCCAATTCCCTACCCCAAAGGTCAAGCTCATACTTAAAGTTTAAAAGTAATAGAGTCCTGTATGCATTGTCATTCTGCCATGCATTGAAGGATTTTAAAATTACATGGGGTAATTATTGAGCACATGGAGAGGACACAGACTGCAGGATACCTCGTTTGGGGGCATTCGTCACTTACGAAGGACAGCTCTTGTTTATTTCCTAGGGTTTTATGAACCTTTAATAATGCGGTTAAAGAAATTAATTTTCATATACGAAGGGTGTTGGAAAGGTTTCTTGAAAACTGTTATACATCATTTATAAATCAGCACATTTAAGCACAGTTAAAGCTATAGACCTGTACGATTTCGAAAACAGACAATTATACAATTCCAATAAGTTTAAATATTTTTATGACATTGGAACTAAGTATTATTTTCAATATTACTCGTTAATAGCAAATTGAGTCCGTAGGACAAAACGCAATTGAGTCCACAACCCTCATCCATGCATAAAACTATAACGACTCAATACATTATACAAATGTATTTTTAAAAAAAAACAAAGACAAAATAAACATAAAGGCTCAAGAAAAATGGCATTCCTCTTTTGAAAATCTACACTGGAAATATATATATTACACCATTTGAAAAACAAAGCTTCAATACAAATACATCATG
>JAFMSR010000394.1:0-53012 GCA_022818135.1 Saxidomus purpurata | reverse complement strand
TGATACTAAGATAACAACATATCAGTTTTTTGCGAGGTAGCGACGTCTTACAAATGTAATACGATTTAGTAAAATGTGTGAGTATATTTTTCCTAGCACATTTACAAGTGTTATTCCTCTGTAGTTCTAAGGGTCTTCAATAGTTCCTCCTTTAAAAAAAGGAACAATTATACCCTCCCCCCAGGACTTTGGATATTCTCCCTTCGTGAAAAGCCTATTAAACAATTTAAGTAAAAACGGTGAGATCTTTTGAAAGGAATGCTTAAATATTTCAGCGCTCAAATTGTCAAATCCGCTGCTTTTGTTATTATTTTGAGAAAATACAGCTTGTTTTATCTCACTGTATGTTATTTCACTATCTAAATAATTATCAAATATAATATCTTCTTCATCAGGGCGGTCGTTTCTACCTAAATTAGGATCGGAGCCGTATAAATTCTGGAAATGATTATGTAAATCATTTACAGTAAGATTTTCTGCATTGTATGATTTTTTTTGTACTGTTCTTTTACTCTTTTCCAGAACTGTTTTGGTTTGCTTTTCGCCATTTTTGTACATGTAAGAGTAATTTTTTCTGTATGTTTAAATTTATTTTTTTCTCTACGTTTTACCTTATTAAAATGTGATTTTGCCTGAACAAGATCTTGCCTGTTTTCATTTGTTTTTGATTTCATTAGTTTGTTTCTTCAGTTGTATACAGTTTGCGTGCATTTTAATAGTCTACATTAAACCATTCTTTCTTTCTTTTGAAATCATTATAACTAGTTGTTGCGCGCGTTTTGCCAAAAACTGGAAAAGCATTGTCTTTTATGAAATTTACAAAACGCATAACCGTTTCATCTATACATTTTTCATTATTATCAATGTCACCATTTAAAGATATTAAAAACTCAGCATTACTAGAAAATAAATTTAAAAATTCGTCTAACTTTATATATATGTGTGAAAGAAACTCTTTCTAATAATAAATAGTCGACAGTACTAGATCCATTATATGAATTGAAGGTAAAATCACCAGTGTTATCTTTGTGCAATCGACCGTTTCCTATTAGCAGCGATGTAGATTTACAAAGCTCGATTAACCTGTTACCGTGTAAGTCGATCACGTGATCGCAATGAGCACGTGATTTAATGTCAATAAAGTTTGACAGGTAGCTGTCATCGGAGTCTAGATAGCTGTCAAAATCTAGCATATCAGAAACATTCGCCGTTCTTGAGTTTAAATCTCCAGAAACCATTATTTTGCCTAGTGGTTTGTATTTTTCAATATCGGACTCTAATTGCTCAAAAAAATCAAAATTATTTTTATCTATGACAGAAGAACCATGTGGCAAACTATACATATTACAAAAATAAACATCTTCATTAAAATCAAGCATGTCTTTAGAAAATTTTACCCATAAACTTCCGTATTGACTTTTTTCTATAACAGTTATCTTGTCCTTTAAATAGTGCTTATAATATAAAGAAATCCCTCCACTAAAGCGTCCTCTGTTCGTATTACGGGATTTATTGCCAAAAAATGTGATCACTTGTGTAACCTTGGATTTCAAGGTTTATATTACTATTTTTCGACAACCAAGTTCCGTGTAAGAAAACTATATCAAATTGTTTTAAATGTTCCAAGAAGTCTGGATCTGTTATTTTCCTGCTTAGTCCGTTGATGTTCCATGACACAATTTTTCACTGTTCTTCTTGACCTCCCTAATGTCGTTGTTTAAACATATGAGACGGAGGGTCAATGACCTGTCCGTCACTGTATACCTTAAACAATTTGCCTTCAACAAAAAGCTTTAATCCATTCGTTCTAACAGTGTGCCCCTTTTCTTCTACTTTAATGATATCCTGGAACGATCTCCTGTCATCTCTAGCTGGTTGTGGTCTTTGTATCCCCAAGCCACGTTTTGCATCTTTCAGTCTCGTTTTAATGTTCTCGTCATACGACTTAAATCGTACTTGTTCTCGTTCCGTGAAGTAGTGAAACTTAAGTACTATCGCCCTTGGCTTTTTAGCCTTGTCAGATCCAAGCCGATGGGCTCTGTCAAAAGTCATGTTATTTGCATCCAAATCCATGTGCGTGTTTATCGATTCTTTAACTAAGTTTGAACAATTTTCTGGTTGCTTTATTCCTTCTTCACCATACACGACAGTTTCCGGAATTCCGTAAAGATTAAATTGTCCCGCATGGAACGTGTTTCTAAATCTAGAAGTTTCTCATTCATATCATATTTCTGTTTCTGGTACAACGTTGATTTTTTTCCATCTCGCTCAATGACTTCTTCATCTTTTTTATTTCTTCATTTGCTGATTTCATTTCGGACCTTTGATCTTCGAATTCTAAGCTAATGAACTTACATGTATTTTCTACATCATTTACTTTAGTCTCAAGATTTCCAATTTTAATTTCCATGCCTGTGAGTTTTAAGTTTGTATTTTCAATACTCTGCGATGCGATTTTCATGAATTTGATTTCTTCTAAAATTGTGTTAGCCCATTCGAGTGGCTGTGCCGGCTGTACCTGGGACATCGGTGCATACATTTGTGATTGTGGCGAAGGTTGAAAACCGTAGTTTAAGGGCTGCTGATAACTACCAGCAGGGGATGTCATGTTCATATTCATATTCATTGGGTTCATTGTACAAATAGGAGAAGCGAATAATTATGTCTCAGGAAAACATACCTTTTTATTCACCTGTCTATATTCTACCTGTGTGCCGGTTGAATTACCCGAGCATAATCTATCTTTGTTATGATCGATATTCCCGCCGTCAATGTACAATGGTGATTTTGCTTTTCTCTTCGATTTTCCTTCTTTCTTCGAAGATTTTTTCGTAGATTTTGTCTCTGACATGAAGCCAAATATGCACTGAACACTATAATCTAAAATTTGTACAAAACTTTAAACTTTAAATAACCTAAAATCCAGTTTATTCTTCTCCGACAGAATTCATGTCTTCACTATTCGAATCACGTGATACATGTTTTATTCAGTCGTGAATTGTTTGAATATGCGTGTATAAACAAAGTGCTGACTTCACATTGTATTGTTTTTCATTCATATGCAATACGGGCAATCGAAGACAGTTTACACCTAAAAAACGAAATTTAATTCTATTTTATCAACGGAAAGGACATAATTTCTCTTCAATATCTAAACTGTTGTTGTCACGGCAAGTGCAGTAAACAAGGTATAAGGAAATTCTTTAGGAATTATAAGAGGATAGGGAACATCAACTACTTTCGAAATGAACAGGGTGGGGTATTTTTCATATTAATTTTTTTTATTTTAATGCCGTTCGTTTTTACATGACAGATAACATGCAATATGAACTGCACACAATTAAAAATTGCAATCTCATATTATTGCAACAGTACACTGAACTGTAAGCCATACCTGCTAAAATTAATATTAAAATAGATGCCTATCTTTTAATTCCATGCCTGTACCGAAGCACCATGATATGATATGATGTAACCGAGTTCTTTATTGGGTAGATAAAGATAATATGACGAATCAACGATAGTTTTACAAAATCAGTTAAAGTCCGAGCAAAAAATAATTTAAAAAATGGATAGTATCTTCTTGTTTAGAGTAATCCTCGTCTTCCTTATAAAAATAATCGTCACACGAATTAACTTAAAAACTATAAATGATTTACTGAAAAGATAATTATGTTGGCTGTCAAAAAAACAAATGGACAGTATCTTTGGTGTAAAAAAACGTGTTGACAGCAATTAACTTCAATTTTACGCCTACTTTCTCGCACCTCAGGATCAATACCCTGCCGAAGTCACTCACATGTGTTCAAATTTGACACTAACTTTAAAATTTATTTCGCACCTAGGTAAACTGTGGACATTTGAAACTTACAGAAGTCTTTTTTCTTTTGTGTAATTAATTGGTCAAATTAATTCGTCTCATTAAATGGACAATAAATTGTTATAGAGAAACAAAACAAACAGAGTTTGTGAAATAAAAAAAACAATCAAAATTTAAGAAAAATGTAAAAAGTCAAAAGTAATCGTATAACGTGTACTCCGTCTATCGTGTAGCGTGCGCTTCGTATATCGTTCATATCGTGTATCGTTCTGAATCGTGTATCGTGTATTTACCGTATGTGTAACGTGCCAGTATCGTGCGTACATCGTGCGTGGATCGCACTCAGTGTGACAACTGTTACGTTCCGACTGCTGTACAGTAGCAACACATTTAGTCTTTAAATTCCACCAACTAATGAGCCTGCCCAAAATGATCGTTATGTATATGATTACAAAGTTTTTAAAAATAATGCAGATTTTATCAATGGGGCATCAATTCCACTCTGATATATTGTTTCTTTATACTATTCTTAATATAATGACAAAGAATGATGAATTTGTACATGTACTGTCTAAATTTTCAAATAACCAGATCTGAAATCAGCCATAACCGTATTTGTATACCTAGTCTTAATTTTACATTGCTAATAATTGTATCCTTATTAGTTTGATTTGAATGAAGATGGTTATGAATATTTGCAGTTAAACATTCAAAAAAATGATTTTAAAGCTGAAAAAGATATTAAGTAAAAAAGAAGAAAAAAGTAAAACAAGGGTTTGGAAGGGATTTGAACTGCAGTTGTAAAATTTGAGGGCAGACGACTTAACCACTACACCACGAAGACTAGCTAGAATGTTTAAGGAAAAAAAAGCTGATATTAAAGGCAATTGAAGAGTTTTCAGTTACAGTTGCTTCGTTATGGGCTGAATACCATTAAAAATGATCTACATACAATGGAAATAACTATATAAAGCGGTGACGGTTATCACCTGGAAATTGCAATATCCTGTAATAATGACTATGTTGTTGCACTTATTGTATAATTTATACTAAATTAATACTGGCGAAGCCCGACTAAAGATAAACGAACGATTATTTAATTGAATAATGAAATAAATTACAATAATTAAACAGACATTTACGTCTATACAGGACCTGTTTATTCTGCGAGCCTCTATTTGCCCATCTGCGGGCTTATTTAAAATGTGTTGAGCAACATTTTCTTTTGCATACTAATAGAGGTCACTTGTACGAGAATATCGCACACAAATTGTGAAGTTATCTCCCATACATCAACGGAAACAATTTGATGCCAAGACGGCGAAAAGCTATTTAGTAATGATTTCACCCGATATAGGTATTTCCTATTTTCATATTAGGTTTTATTTGTTTAAGCCTATTTCCGTTGAATCATATGAACGGTTAAGGGCAACCAACCATAGCGCTAATATACATTGTATTTGTCACGATCTTAAAATGTAAACGAACACCCATATATATATCTTATTACATTCAGTGGCAATTTATTCAACTATTCTCATTTTACTGCAATTGAAAAATGTATGAAAAACCTGCTTGAAGTATTGTAGTGATTTTCCCAATTGATTATGTTCATTTTACTCAAAAGGACATATATCCAATAAATAAACGTTCAAGATCTTAAATCAATGGTAGTTCCGAATGCAAACTAATGTTATGTCTAATTTTACTTTTAATGAATGTTTTCTGAGGCGTTTGGCCTATTGTGTACAAGATAAGTAGAACATGTATAAATCAAAGGATTTTTGCCATTGTTTGTGATACATTTACTTCCTGTTCAAAGTATTAGAGGAAAAGATGTGTTGTTTTAATGAAAACATTACAAACATAGATCTTACTCTACAAACTAAATAGTGTGCTTTTAATACTAGCTCAACAAACGTTTGCAAAGGTGAACAGTATTAAGTGACCTCTACTGATGATCGAAACAGGATTTATTTCGTTTTATAACTATTACAATGTAATTACATGGATCCTGAATACAGCTAATATAGCGGCAATAAATGCAAACTGTTACGCTTGTTTACAACCAGTCGAAAGCTTCATTGTTAAAGTATGTAAATGCAATATAAATGCATTCTGATACATGTAGCACATGCTATTACAATGTACCTTTTCATCAAATTGTAAAAGTAGCTTCGTACAATACTACCGTATCTCTCCTAAAAGCTTAACTCTCCAATACTATTGCAGACCACATGTTTATATTTACAAGCATGCTGGCCACATGTCATGATAATAAAACCCCGCCTAATATGATCAACGGCAATCCGTACGGATATCTGAGTTCACGCTCAGTGCAGTGCCAAAGAACCATAACACTATATTGCCTTATTCTTTTTAATTATCTCCCTTGATAGAACTTTTATGTTCGGAGCATAACTTTAAGAGTATGAAAGTGATTTATTTGGAACTACAAATGTACATACAATTAGAGATAGTACAGTGTACAAGAACCATAAGTCTACCTTGCCTTATTTTTTATCATTCCCTTTGTTTTTTCCCGGAGCATAAATCTACAAGTACTGAAGGATTTCGTTCAAATTACAATGTATATACAATGTGAGAGGAAATTAAGTGGAAATGCAGTTACCAACACCCATAACCGTCTATTATTTTTTGTGAGTTATCTCATTTTGTTTTCTAATTTCAAATTTCAGGACCAGGGGAGTTTTAGCAGTAAGAAATATTTCGGTTTTCAGAATATTAATAGAACATTTGTTCCAGAGACATAAACTGGACGTGAAATTACAGTTTTAGTGCACTTTTTTAGTTTGTTGTTTACAATCTAAGAACATCGGCAAAATACAAATCATTATGATAGACAGTGATGGATGAAATTAAAATAACTTGTTGTCCACAGGTAAATTAAATGTATTTAATCTATTTGTATTTATATAAAAGTTATTTTGTAGATATCAAATGAATGACGAGACGTCATTTTCTGGATCAGGGGAGCGTGTAGCAGGGTCAGATCTTACGTTTCATTGTTTCTTAATATTTAACGATAACACACTATTTTTCCATTTGCTGCCTATAGTTGTCCCCAATTGTAGCCTTGTTGTGTTCTCATGTAGTGTATGGTAGTTGTTTAAGAAATTGTTTTAGTTGCGTGATATGTTGCGTAGCCAGGTGAGCTCGCGCTCAAATTGTCGCAGTGCAGGTTAATGTGTCAAGCAGTACACATCTAGATGTAACTTGGTAGAAAGCCTTTGTATTGTGTACATGGGTCAGGGTAGTGTCTGTGCAGCATACATCTACATTGTAGTTGGTAAGTCGATTTAGTTGTTAGAAGATATTAAATGATGGCTGAACTGATTAAATGAACTATTAAGCAATATCTTTATTTGCACGGGTCAGTTTGACATGTATTTAAAATGGTAGTCTGTTGTTTTTGCATGTTCTAACCATATGCATTTGTTCGCAGCAATGCAACACAGTCAGTGAGAGAGATTGATACAGTGTACATGTATGATCATTGTCGTACAGAGTATGGCATTAACTTCGCAAGTTCAGTTAGTATCGCAGAAACGAGCTAAGATGAATGATGTTTTGTTACTATTTTAGAAGGTGTAATCAGCTGTTTTAGTGTACATTTATAAGTAAACAGATTAGATAGAGCCAGTGCTTATTGTTTTACGAAGGATGGATTACTGTGACAAATAAATGGATAATTATTATGAATGTAGGTATGTCTGTAGATATACTTTATAAAAAAAGACGTATTTGTTATAATAAGCTCCACATGTGTGTTACATGAATATATCTTGTTTTGTTAAAACTATATTTTCAGACCCATTTTCTCTGATACAGTTAGACAGATTCACCGGTTTACTTTCAACCAAATTAATATCGAACAAGGACATCGCTGCGTATTCTATCTATTGTAAAGTACAAGGGAATACATATATGTTCCTCGTACTGTTTCGTCCCACGAACTGCCACGCCTGTCCAAATGACTGAAATACATGTAGGGTTGAAGCGAGAGTAAAACCAATAAAAGTGATTAGAAGATAACAATAGGGTCACCCATCATTCACCTGAGTTCAACTGAGACAAACTGAAACCTTGGTTAAGTGTCTTTCAAGTTTGGATACATGTCCCTTTGATCGATAATGAAAATAGAAATAATAATGGCCATAGGGCTTCAGCGCAAGCTGACAGAGGGTTTAGTAAAAGCGTTACTGTAACTTTTCAATGGACATGCCGTTTTCCGATTCATTTATCGATTTGCTTGTCTGTTAACATGAGACAAAAATAATCACGTTAAAAAACGGTAAAGAATAATATACTGAAAAACAGAACACTCACCAAAAGCCAACCTTACACAATTAGAAATGTATCATCAAAATTCAGAAGATATCTAATTATCCATAACACAACGACAAATGTTAGCGTTTATTTGTTTTATTTGCTTCCATTGAACTTTCAGAGAGTTTAAACATTCTAAGTTTTCTTATTGTCCAAATATATTGCAGTTGTGAAAATAACTTTTTGAAAAGAACCTTGACGAATATTAATAACGTATATTTATGGTCTTTTATATATAGTATACACCACTCTGGTGAAAACCCTTCCACATTGCTACACTTCCAGTTTGCACTCTGAAAAAAATAATGGATACATTTGTAATAATGAGTTTTGATTAACGCATTTGATTTTGCCTTTACAACCAGTGCAGATGGGGATCAGACTGTACAGAACAACCCTGCAACCCGATTATGTTCGTCGCCGATTAGGACAGTTTTAAATGGTGTCTACATTGTTAATATACACTTGGAGCCACTTCTAACCCGACACTTATATAATTCGGTATAACTGAATTATTTGTACATGTATGCAGATTTCGTTCAAATTTAGAATATAATTAATTCAACACATAAAACATACTTCTGAGAAATTTAATTTTAATTGATTAACAAATACATATAAAACTTAACAAATAAAAAACATCGCTGTAAAATCCGAATTTACAAAATGGCATAATGTGAAATTCCAACAATGAGAAAAGTCACCGATTCATAATAAAATCCGTACATCGGAGTAAAGAAACGAAATACAATGTAATTGTATTTTACAGATAAATTTCCACCTTTGTTACGATTTATAGTGAACAGGTTGATACTGCATATGTTTGCAAATATAATTATTGCTAAATAAATATGATACATTTATATGTGTCACTGTCTGAGTGATTAGCCGGTAAGCAATATGTCAATTGAACGACCACGCTCTTGGTTATTCATTCGAAGTGAGTAATTTTTAAAATCAAAATTCTGTTTTTACGGTTTGAATTGCGTTATAGAATAATACAATGAAAATAAAAATCGATATTTTTCGCTCACCTACATTTCCTTGTGCAAAATGGTGAAATCGTACTTGTCACACGTGCAAAAGTAACCGATCGTCACAGTTGAAAGGTTTTATCATTTTTATACAGCTAATGTTGCCAAACAACATAATATTTAATTTGAAATAAATATCTTGAACCGTATTCGAGAAAATCGAATTTGAAAAGTGTCGGGTTAGAAGTGGCTCCAAGTGTACTATCTAAACTGACAGATTCGGCGTGTTCATGTTAGAAACAAATCAAGGAAACAGTTTATCATATTTATTGTTTTATTCAAGATTGCATGGCAATCAAACAAAACTGAGCTTTAGAGATGCCTGATTTTTTATAACGAGAAACATGAAATACTAGCAAAGTACATGTATATTCACTCTTTATTTAGTGTTCCTGATTTATGAATGAAGTGATGAAATCAAACTTACAGTTTAATTAAAATGCAATTTAAGACCTTTTGGAGGCGATCAAGCTTTAACCGGCAATACCGAGAACGTAGAAAAAGACTTCTAGAAAATCTAATGATATTAACCATTTCCCTGCCACATCCACTTAACCAAGCGGAAAGTTGAATTCCCACCAATAGACAGGTTGAAACAATTATTTAACGTTGTCTCGATTTCGCA
Source organism: Saxidomus purpurata (assembly GCA_022818135.1). Taxonomy (NCBI): domain Eukaryota; kingdom Metazoa; phylum Mollusca; class Bivalvia; order Venerida; family Veneridae; genus Saxidomus; species Saxidomus purpurata. The sequence goes on along the minus strand of JAFMSR010000394.1, from coordinate 43,183 downwards.
CCATGGTATTCCATTCAATATGATATCGCCATCTGGGTGACCATCTAAGTCAGTGTCCGGTCGCTGATCCTATAAATTTGTTTTTATTATTATTTACTGTCAATACATGTATAACAACAAACTGCAAGCCTAGAAATTAAACTAATACGGTATTGTACACTATAGATAAACTATTAACGTATTTTAAACAAGAAGAATCTTTTATAAGATACACGGCTGTTGTAGCGAATGTGTTATTCAGTCATGTAAAAGTACATATTGCCTTTTATATGTATTGCTTTCTATCATGTTTATATTTTCCCTCAGACACAGTACTCACTAAGACTTTCCCCCCAATTTCCAGAAAAATAGACAATTTGTTTATAAAGTGTGTTTGTGTTTCATTCATACCAGACAAACTGAGAGAGGTTAGTTATCAATTAAATATTGCACATTTATCTTAATTATGTGTTGACAATTTCAACTGAACTTTGTTCCAAGTTCTGTAACATTATAGAATGATCTTAGCAAATTTGAACTAAACGAAAGTATAAACAGACCAAACACGTCAGACAGGGTAATTCATGAAAAACGTACATGTATTTATCAAGTGCGCCTTTCAAAAAAATCATTCTTTATTTTCGATAAGCCGTGAATCGTGTTTTCGCATATATTTAAATTGTTATTAGTTCATTCTTAAAATACATATTCTTTTATATTTCATATAAAGTTTTTTACAATACCCGTAAAATACTATAAATATATCAGAAAATAATATTACTGACGTATGTGCCCCGCTTTAGAACCCCGCCCCTCGCACACACATTTTCCATTGTATACAATGTCCTTATGACAGGCTATTTATTAAGTTTGGCTCACTCATTTATCTATAATAAAGTCAAGACAACGTAACAAACGATCAGGTATCTTTAATAACGATGCTTATCAATTCAATGGAAATACAAGATATACTTATAATACACAAACCCTCATCCCAAGAAACTACTGATTTTAATGATGGTAAATAGCATCTGCATAAAATCTGTAATTGTTTATTTCCAAATGCCTTTTATGTTTTGCTAGTTAAACACATGTTGAACTTGCATGTTTTTTTTTCAAAATTATGAAAACTAATACTACATGCACTTTGAAATAAAATTTGACTTTTGCCCTTGATTATTGGCTTTTCCTACATCTAGGTCAAAATTTCAAATTTTTACATTGTGAAATGGAAAATCTTAACTCTTTCATATAATATATAAATACCTTTATGAAAACCACTACTTGGGAATTCGGACAAAGGCCACTGCATTGATTTTCGTCGTTGAAACAGAACATAACTATGAAAAAGTTTTCGGGGTTTGGACTCACAAAATAGTCCACTCGAGTCCCAAGTTCGTCGCCCACTGAAACGGAAAAATCCTTTTAAATCGACGTTTGCTGAGACAAAGAATGTTCAGTTAAACGTGTTTGCATTTTTAGTTTATTGGACAACACGATTTTGTTTTGTGATTTGACATTTACGACTGTACATGGCATATACGGCTTTGACTGTCAAAAAAGGCGTTAGCCGGAGCCGTAATAAATGTTTGCAATAATTAAAACCCGTATACTAGAAACATACACATACCGTCGCAAATGATAAATAACTAAACTGTTCACTCTTTTCTAACGCGCAATAATCTAAAATGCAATTATAACAATATCCTGTCTATATGTTATTCAATGATTGCAAATTTAAATGACTTAACCAGTCATAAACGAAGTTACAGAATAAAACAATCATTGCCTAGGAGAACACATAAGTCACATCTAGGAGTGGATCTGTCATATTTAGTGGTAACGCGCTGTTTGATCCCCAGAATCCCCGCTCCTCCACTAACATTAGTAATGGTCTTTCAGACGAGACGCTTAACAGAGATCCCACGTATGGGTACTATATGCCGAGCATGTAAAAGAGCCTTGGGTCGTCTCTGGAACTGGGACTCATTCTGTATCGTCCACTATTCCCCAAAACCTAATTTAACTACATATGTAACCTCTTCTGGGAGCGTTGGTCATATAGATTATCTTGAACGTACCAACGATATAACTCTAAAATTAATACAAATGTCACACCTCAGTTACTGTTTTGGAGGTTTAACTGATGAATTAGCAAACCAAATGAACTCTCGAAAGTCATTAACTTGCATCGGCTACATGCAAATACTAGATGCCCACGTGCAACATGTCGAGCCCGCCATATGTCAAAAGGGCTAACTCCTTACCAAGTAGAGATGGGTCAAAATACACCTAAATATTGGATGTAACATGCATGTTGTACCACAGAAAAGTGGTCTCGATTTTTCTCTACGGCCAGTAATAAAAAAGTTACAATATAAGCTATTTATAGTAAAAACGAAGGGATGTATTTCTAAAAACAAGGGTAACCCATGGTGGTGAACATTTGTACAAAGTAACATCAAAATCCCTCCATGCATGAAGAAGAAATGCTCCGACAAAGATATTCTTGACTTTGAAATTTAACCTCTAAGTGTGACCTTGACCTTAGACCTAGGGACCTGGTTCTTGCGCATGACACTCCGTCTCATGATGGTGAACATTTGTGCCAAGTAACATCAAAATCTCTCCATGCATGAAAAAGATATGGTCCGGACAATGTCATTCTTGAATTTGACCTTTAACCTCCAAGTGTGACCTTGACCTTAGACCTAGGGACCTGGTTCTTGCGCATGACACTCCGTCTCATGATGGTGAACATTTGTGCCAAGTAACATCAAAATCCCTCCATGCATGAAAAAGATATGGTCCGGACAAAATCGGACGAACGGACGCATGCACGCACGCACGGACGCACTGACGCACGGACGCACGCACATACACCGAACCGCCAAAAGTGACAACTATATCGAGCTCACCGCAAGCGGGCTCGACAATAACAATGAACTCAATTTCAGTATTATATAAATGTTCTGTGAAACCTAATTACCGTTTAGCAAACAATCACCAAAAAATGCTAAGGAAACGAAATCAATAAACAGAATACAGGACTCAGACTACTGTTAATCTAAAAGCAGCTTCTTTCAGAAGACGAAATATGTAGAGTTGTCCCAAAGAATCATCAAACAAAGCTATCACCAGCAACTTATAAACATACTTAAACCTGGAACTCTGAGAAAAGGCAACACACCAGGTATACACTTTAGCTTAGATATGCACTTTACATTTAGAAAAGCAACGCCTTTGCCAAGGTAAAAGTAAAGAAAATCTCATACAAATGTAGATACAATGTACAATATAAAGCATTGAACGAACTTAAGTAGTATCTAATAGGATGTATCCGCCCCGGAACGGTGACTTAACCGATACATTGACAATTGGGGGTTTTAACCGGTTTGTACACCCGGAATCAACCGAAGAGAAAATTTGCTAAAGGTATTATAGATAAATATATCAAGATGTCCTGCCAGTAAAGATACTATTTGTTACCAAATAATGTCGTGAAAGTGCCAAAGGTTTCCAGTTTCGCTAGGTTATTACATTTGCCACCTGCAAATGTGTTATTCAAAAATATACACTGCCCAGAACCATCCCTAAAACAGAATATGTACATTAAACATCCGAGAGTTAAATAATGCACAAACAAAGCCACATTTCAAACACGGCTGAACTCATGTGTCAGTTAAAGCAATACATGTATTGCAAAAGACGACAATTAAGCGTTTTAAGTTCTGTAATAAACACGGTTTTGGCCGGCATATCGGTAAGAGACCATTATCATGTAACAAATGACGTCAAATTGTGACGAATTTAGTGGTACAAAATGTACAAGTGATAAAAAAATGAATGTCACTAAATGCACAAAAATGTATTAAATGATTACATGAGGAGGTAACTCCCTCTCCCTAACAGTAATATTGCCTTTTATTTACTATTTCCTGTTTGAGTTAAGAATTTACAGATTTTCGTATCTGTCTTCAGAATAATCCATGTGCATCGATGTATATGGATATAAGGTTATATCTTTTAGCCAATTGAGGTTTCAAAACTCAAAACAATTTTCCCATTAGTCCATAGAACAATCTATTAAAGCATACTCACGCAAATGTACCCAGCCTTCGGACATTTAAATCCGGTAAAATATCCCAGCGCAGTAAAGGCTTTGATGACACATGTGTCGTGTCGGTCTCCTCTCGAATGCCGTAAATCGCCATCCAGTTCACACCAGCAACCTGTTTTACATACAACTACATAAGACTTTTATAGTAAAAGTGTAATCAAGCTATAGCACAACAGCTGCATAGTTCAGTTAAACTTTATTGAAAAAATGTACACATTTGGGTTTTATTAATTTGAAAGTTTTGTTTCTCACAAAATGTGCGAGGGGGGTTTTTAAGTAGTGGCAACAGTCTAATACAATTGAGAAATACTAGTAGAAATACATATACTAGTATAGTATATCGCACGAAAGCCGATAGATTTTGCTACGCGACTGACTAAGTCTTGCCACAAAAATTAGAACGTAGTTATCTCAAAGCGTTTATAAGATAGCAGATTTTAATGACTTTAGGGAGGAGAAGAGAGCGTATTGTAAAATTCACGGATTACTTTGTAAAAACGCGTCATAAATTAAAGCTGATTTAGACACTGTTGATCACGAGACTGGCTTTCAATATCGCACAGTTGCTAAATGGTTATCTGTCCTTATAGATGGCTGATAAAAGGGTAAAGATGAGCACCGTTCAGGTGGACCAGAAGAAACAACATACGATAAAGACATTGCCACTGACAACGGTATATCTAAAGAGCACTTGAAAGATGCATTATCTGAATGGATATCCCATCTTGAAAAATGTGTGCAGTACAAGGCAGAAGACATTGAGGAAATATATTCTTCACATTGAATTCTTATTTATTTTTTAGTTTTGAAATTTAAGCAATTTATTATAAGTTCGATATGCATTTTCGTTTTGAAATTATTGGCCTTTTAAGTTTCATAAAAAGAATGTCTGAAGGAGAGGTTGTCAATGCCATCATTGTCAAATAACGAAAGCGTGGTAAAGGTGTTTTGAATTAAGGTTTAATAACTGTACTGTTATTACAAGGGATGATGCCTGTAATAGTGATTGCCACAGCAGCTGCCTTGTAGTTTGTACTGTGCTTGCCTGTTACACAAGCACTGCCGTCTTGTATATAGCAGATGTTACAGAGCCGTCTGTTCACATGTGGATCCATGTTGTAAGAGATTACAGATTGTGCTATTGATTTTCTTATATTTTCATCTTCCTTATTTGGTTGCAATTCAGGCACAGTAGCATGTTTGCTGATGTTTGACAGGCCTTTTCGCCATAGGTTTATAATAAATGACGGATTCAAGGGAGCTTTTGTTGGTCCAAAGTGGAAGTATCTGCCCTTGTCAGAGTCTTGGAGTCATAAATAAATATACGATTCCATTTCGGATCCAAAGAAAATGCCTTGGCTTCGCTTATTTTAGTGACTGTTGGAATGTCATTGAACTTCATTTATGGCCTCGATTTGAGCTTTACTCACTGTTCAAGTAATGATTTTTAAAATTTAGTTTTCATATTACTTGCACTAAACGTGGCCTAAGTAATTATTCCTTGATGGAGACGTAGTCTCTTATTGACCATAAAGGTATACTGAAACACTTATACACATGTATGCAACTTCAGAATTACCACATTATAGTCATTAATGATTTGATTTATACTCTGCCATCCCATCGTACCTAGTATTTCTACAGAGAACACTGCAGGTTGGCTACGCAAGGAATATTTCTGTGAAGTTTATTAGAAGCACGTGCTTTATGAAGAGATCTCGTTAATAAAGGACAACTGATGGGTGGGCGGACATAATATATCGAACGGTCACAAAACCTCACCTTAACTGAGCACATAGCTCACACTGAGCACTTAATTCGTGGATCACCGTAACCACTTTATGCTCAGGGGTGTTAAAAGTTACCACTTATATCATTCAATGAAGATAAGAGATAAGCCTCAAAGTTTTCAATAAAAATCACATCCATAACAAGTGGATGGAGTATTGTAATGAAATCCGATGTTTCAAATCAGATATAACGGGTTGTGATGAACATATGACCAACGTGTCATGAAAATCCTTCACGAGGTTTGGGAAATATAGCCACGTGACCTTAAACTCAAAGAGTGAGATGAACATTTGACTCAAATTTGATGACAACCTTGGAGTTATTGTCTAATGAATTTTTACCTGTTGCATTTCTATCTTTTTTGTCATATTTAGCCATGCTAGAATCGAAATGAAACACTATATAAAGCGTTGCTCTTCATCTAATAAACAACAGCTTTCCGTTCAGCTGCTTAGCTACATGTGTATAGCTTTATTATTACATGCATTTTGCAACAGAAGTCAGAACTCCAAAGCACTAATGAATTTCCTAATTGTATGCTATAAGGTGTATCTACTTTTATGCCGGGGATACTGTAATACCGTTCTTTATGCTCAGATTTTAGGCACCCTAATTAGTTATCAAAAACAACGCGCACCAGTAAAAACACAATGTGTTTTGTGTAAAAGCGGTGACAATATGCCGAAGCAAAAATCGATGACTTACGAACATTTCGAATGAGTCCCAGTCTAAAAGACATTGTTTTTTTGGAATTTTTAATCCCTCACAACACTCCCCGTTGCCATCAGTTCCTTCACTCAAAGACACAATAATGAAAAACGTACACAGCAGATATTGTAGATTAAACCTGAAATGATAAAGGGTCGATGTCATTTATCAATTGAAATTTAAATGTTACAGTAATAAATGTATTTATTAAAGTAACTTTTTGCTTATTTGCTTTAAGAAACAGTCTAGTCCATAACAGCGTTTTGGATTTCGTAGCTCTTAGCACATGTTGGCAATATCAGACACAAACGTTTATACCTACTACTATGGCTTCCTGAAACTTCTAAAGGTATGGTCCGTAATACGTAATACTGAAATATGTAGCTTTTCTGACTTTTGACTTATGAATTCCGCTAATCTTGATGATAACAGCATCCTACCTCGACGCGAGTGTGAATAGAGTTGTGCAGGACTTAACTGTATTCATTTTAATGCACGAATCCTCTGCCCATGCTAAAATCATGTCAGAAGTTTGCTGCATCCTGTAAGTAGCATTTGGTGTATGCTGTTTCTTAACACTAGAGCACAAGATCACTGGCCTCGGCCACCGCTGCCGCAAGATTGAACACAAAGTCTTATATGACAGGAGAAAGAAAGTAGACAGTGTACCGCTTTAAGGGACACCATTTGGTTGAAAGAACTTACGACGTATTACATTTGTATCCCATTCACACTGCCTCTTGTCCTTCTGCTGAAAAGGTTTGACTTGATCTACACGGAAATTGTGTACTTCTCTGCCGTAGCAACTTCACAATGAAACCAATATTCACGATTTTGTCGAACGTTCTCTTGAGATCAATTCAAAAAAAATAATGTAACAACTGTAACTTCAAATGCTTCTTCGATCTCTTGGACAAGTTGTGAAGTATCTAGTATTGCGTTAAACAGAATTTCCTAAGACTAGTCTATTGTTTATCCATATTGTGGCTGGTCTATCTTTACACTTTGCTAACTGCGTTCTGTCTGTTGTTTTGTGATAGGGGTCTTAGGTTGTAGGTCATAAGAGAGATTTCATTTGTAGAGCAGGCATGGTTGGTTAGCAGTACCTGCCATCTGAACCAGACAGACGTTTGGCTTCGAATTGCTTACGGGTTTTGTGTAGCTCATTTATAGTAAGGCCTTTGTGTATTTGAGCATTTATTTGATACTGCTGGCAAAGGATATGTGCCTAATACATGTCGTATGAGTTTACATGTCGTATGATTTTACACGATGAAGTGTATTCTATACTTTAGTCTTTCTCAGATTGTTAGAATATTTCAAGTAGTAAGTTAAAATCTAATCATAATACATATCTTCTTGTTTACATGTGACCAGCGACACGGGAAAATGGGCCTTCGAACAAAATACTTTGAAACTAACTTTTAATTGTTTACATATACAAATGTAAATGATAAAACGTCACAGCTGTTGGTGGACTTCAGCAAATGAATCATCAAACAGTTTAATGTTGCGGAAAATAAATGTAATACATGTACATGTATCATTTAACAGCGGAATTCTTTCACCATTTGGAAGAGTTTACCGGCTTGTTTATTATGTCTCCCTGAAATGAAGTGGGGCAGAGCGACATGCTATTTTTATATTCGGCAGTTGCCTTCACTATTTGATTTCATAATGTCGATACTTATTTGTGGTGTTCGTTTTGATATCTTAAACCTGGCATTACTAAATTGCTTAAATGATCTGGTCCAGCTTTCTCTTAAGACAGTAAGATGTGATCTGTAAAGGAAATGTACTGCAAACAGTGCTTAATTTTTGAAAACCTAGCTGCATGAATGTTCGTCTTTGACCGGAAGTTTCAACAACCAATGAAATGACACGTATAACATTTTATAAAAATTTACTCTGTAAGGCATCTTTTATTTAAATAACACCGTGTGAAAAAGGTCACTAAAATACTCTTGCGTTTTCAGTCTTTCATGAATGGTTTTATAATTTTAGTACATAAATAGTTCATATCTATAAAGATAATATGTTGTAATAGACCATAACCTTTAAACTAATGTTAATTTTAGAGTGTAAAGTCATAATTCTTTTTCGACAAGTGAATGACGGTCAATATTTCGAGTAACATATTTGATGAGAAAAACAAAGATTAAGTTTGTTTTCTTGATGCACATCTCACTGTACGGACTTTATCACAATTTGGGAGAAAATAAGTAAGCGGACAGTGAGCTAAGTCGGGCGAGCATTCGCCCTGTACACAAAGGGTCCAGGTTTCGCCTCCCGGTCCGGGTACACACTTTTCTCACCCTGTGACATTTGGCATCTTCTCACTGCATAAAGATAAAACTTGACTATAAAACCTAGATTCCTATCTCTTTCATATGCTCAAAATAGCGCTGACCACCTTTTTCTGCCCTTGAATGAAAGTCGGGTGGTATATATAAATCAAGTCGTCCGTCCGTCTGACCGTCCGTCCATCCCAACTTTTTTGTCCGGAGCATAACTCAAAAAGTACTGAACGGAATTACTTGAAACTTCATACCATGATAAAGCACAATGAGGGAAAGTGCAGTGCCCAAGAACAATAACTCTACTTTGCCTATTTTTGTAATAATCACCCTTTGTTACATTTTTTTATTTTTCTTGTCCGGAGCATAACTCATAAAGTACTGTAGGACATTACTTGAAACAAATAACATTGAAAGAGCACAATGGTAGGAGATGATGAATTTAAAAACATCAATATATTGACTCTATCTTGCCTATTTTTTTAATTATTTCCCTTTATTACATTTTTTTTATTTCTCTTGTCCGGAGCATTACTCAAAAAGTACTGAAGGCAATTACTTGAAACTTCATGCAATGATAAAGCACAACAAGGGAAAGAGCAGTGTCTAAAAGCCATAACTCTATCTTGCCTTATGTTTGAATTATTTCCCTTTGTAATATTTCCTTAACTTTTTTTGTCCGAAGCATAACTCAAAAAGAACCGTAGGGAAGTTCTTGATACAAAATACAGTGATAGAGCACAATGAAGGAAAGTGCAATGCCTCAAAAAACCATAACTCGATCTTGCCTTATTTTTTAATAATCCCCCTTTGTTACATTTTCTTGATTTTTCTTGTCCGGAGCATAACTCAAAAAGTACCGTAGGGAATTTCTTGATACAAAATACAGTGATAGAGCACAATGATAGGAGATGATGAATTTAAAAACATTGACTCTATCTTGCCTATTTTTTTAATTATTTCCCTTTGTTACATTTTCTTGATTTTTCTTGTCCGGAGCATTACTCAAAAAGTACTGAAGGGAATTATTTGAAACTTCATGCAATGATAAAGCACAATAAGAAAAAGAGCAGCGTCCAAAAACCATAACTCTATTTTGCCTTATGTTTGAATTATTTCACTTTGTAATATTTCCTTAATTGTTTTTGTCCGGAGCATAACTCAAAAAGTACTTGAGACAAAATACAGTGATAGAGCACAATGATGGGAAGTGCTATGCCTTAAAACCATAACTCGATCTTGCCGTATACATTTGTTACATTTTCTTGATTTTTTTTGGTCCGGAGCATAACTCAAAAAGAACTGAAGGGAATTACTTGAAATTTCATATGTGATAGATAACAATGATTGGTTCGCAGTGCCCAAGAACCATAACTCTACCTTGTCTAATTTTTCATTATCTCCCTTGGTTACATTTTCTTGTCCGGAGCATAACCCTAAATGTACTGAAAGCAATTCCTTATAATTGCACTCAATGAGAGAGGACATTAAGGGGATTCTTTGGTAGTTTATAGGCTGATTTTTAATGCAAAAATAAATTAAATGAGGATTTCATATCCACATATGAAGGATCATATTAATTAGTACAGACTCAATTGATGTATTGTCGTGGAAAACAAAAATGAAAGTTTTCAATAATTATAATAAAACGAAAGTTATTTCTGTCTGCTGGCAAATTACATATATTTACTGAGAATGTTAAGTAAAATGTAGTCAAAGAAAAAAATACATATTGAAAAAATAAACAAAATGATAATAACCAGTGCAACTTAGATATTATCAACTTCTAATGTTGGCTAATTATTGCTTGCAGTGGAATATATGCCAACAATTGAAGGTCTGTTTTGACAAAAACACACAATCACATTATATCACAACTGAGAAGCTCAATCCTTTGTCTGCAGTCAATTGACATGATTTATATGATAGATGCAACTACAGTGTTGTTTTTGTTTTGGATATAAAACACCTTTAGCTCCACCTTCTTAATTTTTGGAAGGGTAAATGACAAGATAATGATAATCATAATGTGGAAAGTAATGCCCAAATCCTGCAATGACCAATTAGGTGTGATAAACAGTTTTGATTGATTGATGGTTGATTATACAATGAACATTGACGGATTTTAAAATAAATTGACACAAATGCAGAAAAAGGCAATGGTCACAGATTATACGAACATTTGTTTCTGTGTTAAGTGCCGTTTACCCATTATCTCTTTTAACCCTCGAACATAGAGTTATCAATTTACGGATAGGATAATGACAGAACTTTGTTCTATTTATTCTAAAGCAATACTGACTTTACATATACCAACGCTCTCAGAAAGCTGGTCTTATTATTTGTAATATCACTCTTTTGATTAATTGCATAAAACATCATTAGGATGTTATTTCATACATGTACATTTATGTTAAGTAGTTCTAAAATTTGTCTTGCATGTACATACATCTAAATGTGCGCTATGGAATATTTCAGACACTTCTATTTTGCGTTTCAAAGATCAAGTTATACTACATTGTATCATGAATCTACTTACATGTTTAGTCCTCGACGACACATCTGTAATAACTGAATGTAACATCTAATAATTTTAAGCATGAATTTAAATCGATATCCCAGGCAACATCTCTACATCAGTAGCGGGATATACATCTAAAACACGGATATTTTATAGAAGTGTACATTTACAAATGGAAATGAGAAACTTAATGCCTACTATAAAACATGTTAAATAAAAGCGATAGTTGCCTGTCCAAACATTTTGCAGTTATGCGTAACTAAAACGGTTGTTTGATTTAACCTTATGAGTAGTTGTACAACGGATAGAATAAGCAAATAATACCACGTGATTAAGAGCTGTTATTCACACAATACTGTACATATAATCTGTACAATCCGTTAAACAGTGCTGCTAAAGAATAGAAAATTTTCTATGGTTTCGAAAGACTCGTTATATGAGGGTCCATGTTGTTAATTCTGCGTTGGTTACTATATATCGGGATATTTTATTCGATCAGGACTCAAATTGTAACCTTCACTTTCGAGGTCTATGTAAGACATCTAAGTTTCGTGCCTGTGTATATTTTATTACTGCTGCTTATACTTTAAACATTTTTGATTTTCATTAAATATTTATCTCAGTAAGAGAGTGTTTTGCTGTTATGACCATAACCCAACCTTTAAGGTAATATATCACAGTTTGGAGTATATAAAACGTTTCTTCTTTAACGAATATTTATGGTCATTCACGACACAGCAAAATCGACCTTTCTCTAGAAACTTTTCTCTTGAAACTATTTCATATCGACGACCCAGTTTCTTGAACCTCTTGATTGATAGCATGCAGACATAAATGTTATCGTTTCTGCTCCCCGAATACTAGTACAATAACCCATATTCTAACCACTGTGTATGTACTCTGTAATATTTAATATTGCACACAAACGTTTTACTCAAGAAATAGAGATCGATCTCTCATGAAACCCCTACTAAATATAGTTTCTAATATCTGTTTAAAATATTTCTTATTTGCCTTAATTGTTTTAATATAAAATTATTTGTAAGCTCATCTTAAGCAGAACGTTTACATGGTAAACAATTAAGATTAATGATCACCTGTCGTATCATGCGTCTGTCCGTATCATGTTTTTAAACTTTGAAAGCAGTAGCAACTCTTGACCAATCCAAACTAAGTTTGAAAAGAATTGTATACAGCCATTACCGTATTTTTATACCTAGTCTTAATTTTACATTGTCATTATCCTTATTGGTTTGACATGAATGGAGATGTTTATGAATATTTGCAGTCAAAGATTTAAAAAATAATTTAAAGGCTGAAAATAATAAGTAATACAGAAAAAGGGATGTGAGCACCACTTGTAATATTAAAGAGTATACGACTGAACCACTACACCACGTAGACTTGCTAGAATGTTGAAGGAAAAATAAGCTGATACGTGCGAAAGTTCGAAGGGCGCACACCTTCGAGGTATTTAGTAATGCTTTCGCCCAATAAAGGTATCTTGACTATAGATTAACGTACCAGTATTTAATTGAATACTGAAACCAATTACAATAATACAACAGACATATACCCATGTCAAATCAGAAAGTGTCGACTCCGAGACAATACGATAACATACTTATAACGCTGCACCGTCTATATAACTTCTGCTGACCGTTTTTTTTAAATAATAAAACATCTTTATAACGGTTATCTATTTTATAATATATATATATATATATCCCTTCTGAATAGATCTTACAACCAATGTAAATGAAAATCTTTTTTGAAAAATAATCGATCAAATGAGTTGAGGTAGATCTACCATGTCATATCACGCGCTAGGATTGTTTAAAATCCGTAAATAGATATTCCACGAAAATGGGATCTCCGTACGAGAGCTACCGAGGAATAAAATGGATACGAATAATAACAATTTTCGAACTGTAACAGGAGTTTTTACCGAATTGAGACATAATTATATTGTATAGAAAGAAAAAAGCACGCACATAGACATTATGTTGCATACTAAGAGAGGTAACTCTCAATAGAACATCGCACACAAATTAGGAAGTTATCTCCCATACACCTACGAGTTATTTAGTAATGCTATAGGTATTGCATTATTTTCATATCATTATACTGTATATAAATTAAATGGAATTGAAGAGTATTCAGTTAAAGGTGCTGCGCTATGTTAAAAGAGTAAAGTATTAAAGTACAAAGTGCCCAAGGTGAGCTATTGTGATCGTTTGATGTCCGCCGTCTGTCGCCCGTCCACACTCAACCATGTGTATGCAATAGAGTCTACATTTTCTCTGGATCTTCATGAAACTTTATCAGAATGAGTGTCTTGATAAATTCTAGGTCGAGTTTGAATAGGGGTCAATCGGGTCAAAAACTAGGTCACCAGGTCAAATCATATGAATTCTTGTGTATGCAATAGAGGCTGCATTCTTCTTTGCATCTTCGTGTATCTTTGTCAGAATGCGTGTCTTGATGATACATGTACAGTGGCGCTCACGTTTTTGTTCCGTTTTTCGGCAGGAAAACGCGAGCAGCGCCCGTTTTTCGCCCGTTTACCGAACGGGGCGTTTTTCGGCTCGCACCGTTTAAAAAAAGCGTTTTTCTGCCCGCCCCGTGAAAAAAAACTGCTGGTTGCACTGCACATGCGTGAACAGCGAGTTCCTGCGTTTTTTCCCCGTTTTCAACCGTTTTTTTTACCGGGGTATCAAATGCGCATGCGTGAAAAGCGAGTTCCTCCGTTTTTCGCCGTTTTTTCCGGGGTAGCAAATGCGCATGCGCCACATGTGTTTTCTTCACTGTTTTAATTTTTTGTAAAATTATGCCTATCCGTACAAACTATTAAAAATCGCGAGTATAATTATAGATGTTAAGTTTATAATGTGGTCAGATTAAGATTGTTTTTTTTTTTGTTTCTTATTTTCAAAAACAAGGTATAACAACCACCAGCCTGTTAGATCATTACTTCCGCGTTTTCATCATAACATTAAATAAGCGGGTACATATCCCACAAGATGGAGAGCGAGGGGAAGGCCTTGTGATAGATAGAAATAATTTAGCACCTCCACTGTCCCTATTATGTTACTATGAAAAATCTATAACCACTAGATATACATTTAATTAAATTAAACCTGCTCGATCATATGATTTCAGTAATCAAAATAAAACTATAACATCGGCAGTTGAGAATATTCATGGCCATGCTTCTGGTTCAATTAACATAGATTCTTTAATTTGTGCATGTACAAAATTTCCATATTCTTGTTAACAACTTAATCGCTCTCGAGACTAACTACTATAGGAATCGCTCTTGTCAGACTTTTCATATCCTGATAAATTGCAAAACGTATAGTAATATCACGGACCTATATACACATAGTGTATATATGTGTATATAGGTCCGTGGTAATATATTTAGGAAATAGATTTCACTTTTGAGTGATATACCGATAAGTATATCACTGCGGGGAGTGTAAATGCGTAGTAATCTAATTACGAAGGCCTGAGTGATTAATTTCGAAGCATCTACCAACACACAGTGATATAATAACCGGTATATCACTCAAAAATAAAATATATTTCCATTCTAAACCGTTAATCTAAACAAAACATGTTCGATGGGGTACTATTTGCTGCACTTTCATGAAGTCGCTGTCTTGAAAGTTGTAGTTTTCCGTTCCATGCATTTCGTGAAATTTTGGCTGTTCTTTTTTACTTCTCAAAAAAGCGCTATACGTCTTATTTTTGTTGTGTCTGATATTGCTGGCGATACCGGAAGTGTAGAAAATGTTACTACAATTTTTTGTACATCACGTGAATTCATTAACAATAATACCAATCCAAGCGTATTAGCACAGGCACACTCATAGATGTCGTGTGAAAATTACAAGAGAGGTAATTTCAGCAGTCAAAAATAGTTCCGGACCCCTAGCGTGATATACTTAATAGTTTTATCACGCTCAAATCCTTCTTTGTGTATATAGGAGAAATTTCCAATAGTGTTAGAATATAAGTTATACTAACACAAGTGGCATAAACATAATAAGGTTGTTTATTATTTTAAGATAAAATACAGTACTTTTATCAAAGGCCGGCAAGGTGCCAAAAAGGAAGTATTTGCAAGACGTATGTAAACAACCTGTCCAATTGCATTTTGTGTTTTCAAGTTACAATGATGTACTGCTACAAGTTGAATATAGACGTGCAAGAAAAAATTGTAATAATAAATATGTGCCATCATTTCATCGTTTATTCTATATTAAATCATAAACAATGCAGGGACCGATATGCTGTAAACATTACGTCATATTGCACCGCATGACGTTAAATGAGTGTTCGCATAGAAAACGCTTTGCATTTATTAACCTTTTGTAATATCTGGTCATGTTAGAATCAAAATATCATCCTTCTCAGCTTTGTAATAGTCTTATAAACAATTATCTGTCGTACTGATGCGCTGTTAAAAACGGCTAATTACTGTCTATTAGTGCTCCAAATCATTGTTTTTTAAACGATGAACACCGCTGGAGCGGATGTTATTTCATAAATAAAATAGTTATTCGTTCAAATGCAAAAAAAAAAAATCACTTGTGCTATGTACTCATTTTTTAAAAATTACTACGCATTTGAACTCCTGTGTTTTATTCAACAACAAATACAGGGACACATTTATTACTTCATAAATAAAATTTACTTTGAAGTATTCACACTTCCTTCGGCAAAGTCATTAAATTCTATTTGTTAACAATTGAATTATATACTGACAGTTTTTCGTTACTGTCTGTCATTGCCGTGACAAAAAAAGCACGCAGCTAAGAAATGACAGAGAAATTGCAGGGGGGAGAAAAAAAAAAAAAAAAAAGGGGGTAACCATACCGGTAGTATCGATGCAAGGAAATTGCAGTCGGCTTATCGCGTACTCATTGAAAATTAAAGTGACTCAAACTTGCCATAAGAAACCTCCTAATTGGATGATCAAACCATGACTCTTTTATTGATGCAAACACGCAATTACTGCCCCATAGCAGCTCTACCATTTAGCTAAAACTAGAATTAAGGCATGTATTACTTTTAACTTTGGATTTTATCTAAAGACATTTAAACGAAGGCAGTGGTAAGGTAGCCGGATACAGCTTCATAGACTTTGTATAACTGTGAAAAATAATCGATCAAGTGGAACACGCCAGTAGTTACTGTGAAATAGGTCCCGAACAAATGAGGGAGAAAAGAATGGATGAACACACCATAGTCAAAGCGGCAACTATAACAATGCCCCACACCCCCACCTCAAGGTAGCATAATAAAATAGAACTATCACTGAAGGTAATGAATACCCCCAAAAAAACCCATCTCTGAACGCCATACTGACACAGTATTCTTAATTATATCACATTTGATGCTTATAATTGGACTATTCACAACGACTGTAGGCATGCTATTTATCTCTTCTGTGTAGCATTATTTTGACCAGAGGGTTAAGAAAATCAGAGTGCACAATATTTAATTATCTTAAACACCTGTCACCTTGACGTAGTGACCCAAAACATTGACCAAGTCCAACAAGGCATGATATTAATTTTATTACTTTGTGAAATATCATTAATTTGTGATAAGGGGTTTTGGAGATAGAGTGCAAAATATTTTACTATCAAGCCCGTTAATGTGACCTTTGACCTAGTTACCAGAAACATGGACCATGCACATCAAGGCATGGAACGTATCATTTCTGTGAAAAATAATTTAATTCTAACAAAGAGTTTTTCAGGGATTGAGTTCCATAAGTCTACGGATAGACGGACAGACAGTCAAGCTGAATCCAGTATACCCCCTTACACTTTGTGCAACTGGGGTATAGAAACATTTCCGCAGGTCGAGACATTGGTAAATTGTTTTGAAGGTGACTGAATAAAAATTAGCCACTACAATAAACAGTCCTGTTCTTTCAGTTTTTCCTATTTTTTATTTTTGTTTTTCATACACAAGAATATTATGACTGAAAGCTGCAATGAAGATTCATTCTTCAAGAGAACTGAGTTCCATTTAAGTTGCTCATCTGAGCAACCAATAACATTATTATTAATGTCACTGTCGTACTCTAGTTCTGTAGTAACCAATACTGTATGTACTGTAGTACAATGTACTAAATAGTATTCTATTAAATTGCTAAAGCACTGCATTTCTGCATTGTCCAAATCAATTCCAAATCTCTTGATGCATTACAAAGTTACAACCTGAAAAAATTGAAAAAAGTTCTCATGCGTCCATTTGTTATCTTGATATTTGAGCTTGCATTCACCATGCTGTGATTACAGTTATATATATAAATTACTAAGGTTATTTCGCATGCTATATTCTTCATCACCAGCTTCTGTTCTAGAGCTTATAAGAACAAAAATTCACAGCTAGCGTAGCATTATCACTTCAGCTGCAACTTGGGATTGTATCCAACATGTCCAATATGGATGTTGTCTGGCCAAATGATGTTTCTTGTGAGCTATCAATTTGCTGATTTTACTGTTGTTCTTTCCTTATCTTCATCTTCAAAAAATCAATGTACATGAATTCCAAATATGAGTAAACTCAGCGAAGTTCTTCTTTAATGTTAACTGCATGTTGTCAATACATCAAGTGTTCCATTGTCTCACCTCAATTATCAATTCTTTTCATTTGATGCTTTTGTTTTCCTGTTTTGTTTATTCCGTTGAAACTGAAAAATCTACTTTTATGCATATGATGTCAAGTCTCATCACCAAGGTAATATGATGAATAAAAAAAGAACTTCATCTTCTAAACTGATACAGCCATCTGGATCACCACAGAATCCTTCAGTTAACAATTGCAATGATAGACTGTTTTCTGTTGTTTTCATATCTTGGTCTATTGAACTTCCCTCATCACTGCATGTACATGACGCTTTTTTCTACAATAAATTAAGAAGAAAAATTATCAATTGCATTTTGTTTTAAGTCTTACAACTAATAACTGATACACATACTGAAAATTTACTGACTGAATAGTTAACAGTGCAGGTTATGATCAGACTACATGATTTTGATCTGCACAAGAGGCAAAAGTGTAAGCAAATTGCTAAAAACTAAACTAGATGCCCACGTGCAACATGTCATCCCTGCCAGCTGTCAAAAGGACTAACTCCTAGGTCAAAATTCACCTAAATATTGGATGTAACATGCATGTTGTACCACAGAAAAGTAGTCTTGATTTTTCTCTACGGCGAGTAATAAAAATGTTACAATATAAGCTATTTATAGTAAAACAAGGGAAGTAAATCTAAAAACAAAGGAAGCTCATGGTGGTGAACATTTGTGCCAGGTAACATCAAAATCCCTCCATACATGAAGAGGAAATGCTGTGAACAAAGATATTCTTGAATTTGACCTTTAACCTCTAAGTGTGACCTTGACCTTAGACCTAGGGACCTGGTTCTTGCACATGACACTAAGTCTCATGGTGGTGAACATTTGTGCCAAGTAACATCAAAATCCTTTCATGCATAAAGAAGAAATGCTCCGGACAGTCATTCTTGAGTTTGACCTTTAACCTCTAAGTGTGACCTTGACCTTAGACCTGGTTCTTGCACATGACAATCTGTCTCTTGATGGTGAACATTTGTGAAAAGTAACATCAAAATCCTTTCATGCATGAAGAAGAAATGCCCCGGACAGTCATTCTTGAGTTTGACCTTTAACCTCTAAGTGTGACCTTGACTTTAGACTTAGGGACCTGGTTCTTGCGCATGACAGTACGTCTCATGATGTTGAACATTTGTGCCAACTTATTTAATAATCCTTTGATCCATGGATAAGTTACAGCCGAGTTAAACTAAATTCAGACAGACGCAAGCTTGCTCACAAGGACACACGCATGCACATACACCGAACCATCATTTGGACACCTATATTGGGCTTTCGTAAGCTGCTTGGCAAAAATGGTTATGATGTTTAACAAATGTGTTGACCCAGGTATCAAAATGTACAGGATTTACAGTACATTGTCTATGTAGTGTATTAGGATTTGTTTAATGCAAAGTAATTTATTCAAACTTGTAATGTTTGCTAAATATAAAATATTTTTAAGCTAAAATGAATTAGTATGAACTAATGACTTTTCGAGCTGAAGGCTGATTCTGGCTGCCTGGCCATCATTTTGAAGTAAAATATTTTATTTTGTGTGATTTATCGTTAAATGTCTTAATATTATTAAACTCCCTTAAATGACAGATGTAATATCACAGATCTATAAACCTTGAGCAGCATTTTATAGATTCAAATCAAAATACTCTGTGTTTAAACTTTGTGTACTTAGTGAAATCCTAGACATTTCTAATTCTTTGAGACTCTTAATCATATCTGGACTTAAATTGCGTGAATGATTGAACTGTTATTTAAATAAAAAAAAGATTGTCATATTTTACATAGTGTCTAATTTGGAACTCATTAGAAAAGACTTTACCACTTGATATCTGATATTTACTAAAAATTTCCCATAGAACAACACTTCTTCAGTTTAGTTTTCAACTTCCAAACTTCCAAAAATGATTTTCAATCAGAAACTTCCAATTTGAAAAATAATTCAACAATTCCAACTATGGTTCAATCAACTGATTATGAAATACAGCTGTTAAATGCATTTCAATAAAACTGAACAAATGGTGCGAATATAAAATAAAGCGTCCCGCTGACCAATAGTTCTTCAGTATAGCCTGAATTTTGACCTTGAATATTGAATAACTATAAGTATAAACTAAACTAATTACAGTAAGATCTCAGTAAAATCATGGTTCAGTGCTCAAAATTGAGACTATAGTGTACTTTATGGCCCCTCTGACATATCTATGTTATGTAATCTTACATAACATACTGATAAGGGAGAAATTGAAGCAAAGGTTTAAGTACTGCCTAAGGCAATAAAACAACTTGAATAGGCTGTGGATTAATGAGGGACCAGCTTCATTTCTTAAAACAAGAGGATAAGATTAATTGTTCCAATGAATAATGTACAGACCATTTTTTTCTACTATTTTTTTAATAAAAATGACAGCTATCAGAACTGCAGCATTTTGTTGAAAATCCCAAGTTCTTTAATAATACATGTACCAGACATTAATTTCTGCCTTTCTGATTCAAATGCAGAAAATGATACCGGTAAAAATATTTCACTTTTAAAATTGTAATCTTTTTCAACAGTGCACACTATTTTTTGGCAAATAAGTATTGTTTAATAATCAACATACCATCAAGTCCAAAATGTACAGGGTGACTGCATGTATATTGAATTTAGGGGTTTAAAAGCTGTGGACAACACACAAAGTTAAGGAAACCTAAAGCAATATGCAATAAGACCATCACTTAAATAAAGACTGTTTCAGAAAATATCAAGTATATTATTGGTACATTAACCTAATACCACTGGCACTGGACACTAAATCAATAGAAAAGTAAAGGACATACACTGGTAACTTTGTTTATAACAAACTCATTGGTATCATATCATTATCCGGAGTTTGTTATATCCATATAAAATTTTCATAAGAAAAGTAAAATAAAGAAAGAATCTCGGGCAGAGAAAATATATTCCTTATATCCTGATTTCGCTATATCCACAGTCTTACATACAAATTTTACTATAAATCAAATATCATTTTTTGATAAGATATCATAAAAACCAGAATGCACAAAATTTAATAAACAGTTTTAAGAAAAACATGTAGCACTGATTTCTGTGAATGCTCTTTAAGAATGGTGTTGATTAATGTTATTTTACATTGAAAGGAAGAGTCACCCCAAAAAGTTCCTGTCTGGCCGGCAGGGAGAGAGGGATAACATGTACATGACGCCATGCAATCCTTCTACAATTGGCTTCCTTCCATCATTTCGAAAACAAATTTCAGTATAGCATCGCCCCTACTTAAAGGACCAACCATTTCTGACTTTTGTAACACTTTCTTAAAGCACATTTACCTGCCGAACTCTATACTTTAACACCAGACACTGGTCAGTCAGGACTATATAGATGCATACGTTAACCATTATTTAACTAGCTGTCGGTTCAGCAATCTAACCACTGCTGGGATTCAAAACTTTGACCTTCACCCTACTCCCAAGGCAGATGCCACTATACCAAAAGTGACAGTATGTATGCATTGGCAAAGTGAGCGGGGAGGGGCAGGTTAGAGAACCAGACATTTTCATTCTAACATGTGGGAGCAATTGAAATTGCAAGTGAAAATCTATCAGACACTTTTCACCCATGTACAGCTATTTCATTGTTTATCCAAGGTCGGAATAGAAAAACTTGCTACAGTAAAGTTATCTGCTTTCATATTAAAAAAATTATATGATGAAAATTTGATTTAAATTGCTTCTTAGAAGGACGCGTGTTGGTAAACAGAGAAGTAACTTTTACATGTTTCATTAACCCTTAAGTCCCTGTGTCAAAAATACATGGTTATTTCATTGTCGATATATACCAACAAAAATGCTTTAAATTTGCATTTGTGCATATAAATGTTAAATACTGCAATGTACAGCTGTTTCTCTTCCTCAGTAACCAACACGCCAGTTTGAGCCCCCAGAAAGAAATGCCTGGCAGTGACGGTCAATTTTTTATAGGCTTTTTTGTCATGTAAGTACTTATGTTGCTTAAAGGGACACTCCCTACATCTAGCAGATTAAATTCTCGAAACAAAGATTATGTGTTCAATGAACGCAAAATGATAAATAAATACAATTTCAAAAAAGAACCTATGGCAAAAAATGCCTCATTTTGCCACAATTAATCAGGTAAGGTGACTCCTCGGCTGTCATCGCTGGTCTCTATGCATCTATAACTTTGAATAATTATAATAACCAAGAAGTTGACGATCTTTGTTTACCTTGAAACTAGATTGTTTTTATAATAGCTCTATGTTTTCAAAAGTATGACATCACGGCAAAGCCGAGAATAGGTAAAACTGCAAAAATTATCAGTACCCGGATGTGCGAGCTGAGAATTATTTTTATGAAAATTAAGGGAAATCGTACATGCACAACTTAAGGACTACGGCGTACGCACCACGTTAGAACAACAAACCACAGTACCAGTAGTACCATGAGTACTGTACAGGGATACAATTGTTTATGAACTGTTAACTTAAAGTCTATTAAAACCTGACATTTTACCATATATCTGACGGTCTGATCATAAGATATGGATATGTAGGTTATATCCCTTACCCGAAAAGACAACAAGAAAATTTGTAAATTTATCATGTTTATATCATTATGCCTCAATGTTTTATCAATGTTTCACGCCCATAATAAGACAAATTGAGTTAGCATTCTACTGATTCTGTAACAGCAGCATGTGACCACTGGAAATATACTGTCAGATACATATGTACTGTAGCGTGGTGTCGATTTTCGTGTTTTCCTTGTGATGAACCCTAATGTCCATAACAGTTTGTCAAATACCAAATTATAATTTTCAGCTCTGCATTGTGTAACAGCATTTTCCTGAAGTTGAATTTTTCATACCAGTACTGGTTGAAGTCCTACATCCGGACGCTATTTAAACATATTTTACGATAACTCTGGTAATTTTTGAATCTAGCAAACTTTTAACAGAAGTAAGTTAGGTTCTTCTCCCAAAAGAAAACTTCTAGGAAAAGATCATTTATATATTTTTGCGGCCAGGTAGTGAGGTCACCAAACTGCTTAATTATATTGCCCAACTGTACCATGTATCCGGACAGCATTTTTAAAAAGATTTTATTTTTTGTGATGTTAGCTTTAGAATTGTGTAAAATTTTTCAATCATTTGACACATAAATGAAATTTCATGAAAAAAGTTAAACTTGTGATTTTTATTTGCCGGGCCTCACAGAAATATTGAGCATGCACAGTATGTCATTTTCAATTTCCTCTCGACAATGTTAACAATTAAACATGCTTTCAGTGACTAACAAAATAGTGAGATTTCTTGATCAAATTATTAATACTTACATTATACTGTCATTTTTGCACTTTGATGATTGAAATCAAGTGTCTGTTTGATCAACAATATATATGACTGTAAATATTAATTAGGAAATAATCTATGACTTTGAGTGCTTTATCGGCATTGAAGCATTCCCCCCCCCTCCCCCCCGAGGCGATGTGCCTGGCGGAATAATTCACTAGGACAAAGCCATAGATTATTTTGATTCTTATTATCTTATAAGCCGAAATGTTTTAAAATGATCGTAACTACTACCGACCTTTTTTCAGTTCGGCAGTAATGTGTAAAATTGCATACATAGTGGCTGTTGGAATTCACTCATCTATACAGGCAACCATTCAAGATAACACACTATATTATACAAACTTATTTTAGTTTTAATCATCTAATACATGAAATATAAAAAATAACTAACTGTGACATTATGCAGAAGATATAAGATTCAGAACCGAACAAAGGAGACAATCAATTAAATGTATACTGTAATTTAAACTTTTGAACGTTTTAATGTGGAGTAATGACGTCAGTGTGATAACATAAACGTTTTCATTCTTTGTTTTGTCTCCCGGAATCAAAACAATGCATGACTGACTGTGAATGCTGAATTTCTTGACTTTTTGAAAGGAAAGCAATGGGACGGTACTCTAACTTCTAAGGGCTACTTGACGTAATCAAAAATGATATTTAGGCTCTTAAACAAAACTTTTTCATGTGACTGATGTACTTATACAATATTATTCCTTTTTCTATATATTTGATTTAATTTAGTGCACAGGAGTAAAGTAGAAAAGTCGGAAGGAGCTACTTTCATGTCCAAAACTCTGCCTACATAAACAATGATAAAGCACTCGAATTGACTTATAGAAATAAACCATACAGTAGGCATATTAGAACAATAAATCACGCATTTTCGCAAGTGTCCGGTTTGATTGTCGTCCGTGTCTGGTGGTCTTCAACCAGTATAGTAGAAATTATTATTTTCAATGCTTTCCAAATATTTTGTAAACATAACATGAGCTTAATATCAGTAATAAATGCAAGACACCTACATTTCCGGCTTTAGTGACCATTTTTTGTGTACTCTATGTCTAGAGTGGTGGAACCTTTGCTGGCGGTATCCTTATCATGCTTATGCTGGTGAAAAAAAAATGCTATTTACAGAAAAACAGATGAAGAAATAATTTTCAAGGTATATTCAGCATTGATAGTCGATGAAATGCTTTTACAGCAAACGTAGTGATAGCCGCGCATGCAGCTCTGTGACCCCACAGCAGCAGATACATTTGTTCCATTTCGCTAGAAAAATTCTTTAATATAGACATCAAAATCAACCAGTTAAAGTTAGCATTTTTGATAAAACTTGTTCTTTTTTGTATAAAAATATATTTTCTATGGAAACTGTCATTTCTTTTTAGTTAATATTTAGGCTCTAAAAACTGTTTCCCACCTGTTGATTGTCAAATATCACATACCACCAACATTGGTTCCCTTCGTGGTTAAAGTTTTGACGTGTGTCGTGTCAATAGCTCCCAGAATGACATAGTCACCTGACGACGCACATCAACATCTTGTTTCAATTTAGCAGGGATAACATTGTGTTTTCGCTGAGGCAAATCAAAATGGTTAGGATTTCCTGCTTTCTTAACAGCCGATATACAGTTAAACTTCGTTCGCTTGAACTCGGTTTGAGGGATCGGTAGTTCGAGCAATCGAGGTTTGTCAGCATGGTCAGTCACGGGGGTCGTCATACATCTTTTATCGAGACCACATCGGGAGTTATTGCACATACAATGGTACACACATGTAAATGTGCATGTATATTATAAACTTGTAGCTTACCCTTGATTAAAAGACAAATTAAAAAGTGTTGTAATGTAAAAGTATGAAATGTTTGTCATTCATTAAATAATTTATTCAATTTTCTGAAAAAAAACAAACTTAAAATTAAAGCCAATCTGCTATATATTGCTATAAACATCGTGAGCGACTTTCAGTCTGTTTGTACATCATAACCTTTAATTGCAAATTTAACTAAGTGTGAATAACACACGCCAGCGCTTGTGTCTGATCTATGATTATCAATGCATTGTTTGCTCGATAATTGAGATTATCACCTTTTATTGTTTGAGCCAAAGGATGTACTTTACAATGAAATAGATCTGAAGGGACCGCGGTACAGGTTCGAGAGATCGGTGTTCGAGGTTTCGGTGGTGGAACAATATGATTTATATTGAGCTTTAGCCGGGACCGCCAGTCGGGTCCGAGCGATCGGTAGTGTTCGAGCGAACGAAGTTTAACTGTACATTCAAAATACCTCGAGCATAGGTTCCCCCACTCTAAGCACCCCTTGTATGGTCCTGCTAAACCGATACTTACTCAAAAATTATCTCCACAAACGCACAGGTAGTCGAACCATAGCCACACGCCGGGATACTGATAAATTAATCATAAAATTTGTCCGGTAGTTTAAACATTGCCTCTAAATTGTTTCTCTGCAGTAATTGATCAGGAACGGTCTACGCAACGTATGAAATCCTGCTCTACTGTAGATTATTATTTTATTATTTATATTTATTATTATTATAAAGCAGGTCAGCAATAACATCGGCACTTAAAGTACATTTCAATGTTATTCTGACAAAGATAGTGAAACGACAACAGCCGTAAAAAAAAACGGGCTGGGAATCTTCTGATTGGCTGCTGGTTTGGACACGCCTCTTTACCGGGGTACTGCTTCCATATTTGGAGTGACCCGTTTTTTTAAATCTTTTTTTACCGGCTGTTCTTTCCATATTTGGAAATGAGCTTTGAAACCGCGGTAAACGCGTGAAATTTACCGCGTTTACCCGCCGTTTTCAACGCGGTAACAACCATGAGGTAAACGGAAAAAAACGTGAGCGCCACTGTATCTAGGTGGAGTTCAAAAATGGGTCGTATCGGGTCAAAAACTAGGTCACCCTGGCTAATCAAAGTAAAAAAAAAATAACACTGGGGACCACATTTGACCCAAATCATCATGAAAATTGGTCAGAATGATTGTGTTGATGATCTCTAGGCCATGTTTGTAACTGGGTCACGTGGGGTCAAAAACTATGTCACAAATACAAATCAAAGGAAAGCCTTTTTAACACTCGAGAGGCCACATTTGATACCAAAATTGCATGAAAACTTGTCAGAATGTTTGTCTTGTTGTTTTCAATCTGGATCATCTGGGGTCAATAACTATATCACCATGGCAAATAAAAGAAAAAAAGCTTATGAACACGATAGAGGCCACATTGTGCATTCAATCATTTTGAAAATGTATCGGACTATTTTTCTTGATGAGCAATGTCACTCAGGTCACCGATATAGGGCCATCATGGCACTTTTGTTTGGTCGAACTTTCTGTTGTAAGCTCCAAAAGTTGGATTTCTTTTTTGTTTGCAAAATGTAATGTGTTGCGAGTTCGCTTAACCAAACTAATCAGTCGTCGATTAGCGAAACTAGTACATGTACATTTATGTAAAAGTTTATCGGTAATTATTGACACTTGTAAAGTTGCAGACATTATGATTATTTTTAAACCTTACATCACTAAATATTATATAAAATTACACTATAAATAGCATTATTTACATCCATCTTGGCCCAGTGGGTCAAAATGAAAAATTGATTTTAAGTGCATAGTTATTATGTTACCATTTGACATTCCTTCGTGAGGTATTTACTATGTTATGATTTGTTTTTAAGTTTAAATCAACACATAGAGCACCGGACTATACCTTTAGGTTAAATTTTCCGCCTTTCAGCGTTTTGCTTGAATCTTGACGTCGTATGCATTTTTAAATGTATTTTATGCCATTCGCAAGCGTTGTATTTTAACGGTGTAATTATTGTTCAATACACGTGTCAATGTTTTCTGTGCTGAAAGCTTAGGGATATTATAAATATGATAGTGTTGTTGTGATTGCATCGATGGCGTTGATTGTATAAAAGCCCGAAAATACGACTTTGTTTGGCGAGTGGGGATACGTTTTATATACGGTCAACTCGAGCATAACAACCCACCAGAACACTAAAGTCACATGAATTTCGAAATTTGGATTAAATGTGCCTGCATACTTATTTTTGCAATGACTAAAAACAATTCTTTCGTAACATTTGCTTATTCTATTGAGCAAGTTTTGAATGAATCACGTGCATTAGATAGCAGGAAGCAGGACACCTTCAGTCACAAGGTGTTAGATCCTTGTAACAAGCTCCCTGAATGTGTAGTCAGACCAATCACCCTTAATGTGTTCAAGGCAAGACTAAATAAAAATTTGGGGGCCCCAAATAAGTTTCTGCCAAACTGCTTTAAGTGAATTTTAACAAGTTTTTAACCAGCTTTTTACTAAGAAGTCAGTGAACAGTGTGTAAATAGTGATAAATTACTATGAAATTAAGTGCATATATATATGAAAACATGGAAGACATTACAATACTAAACAGGGAAAACATCTAAAATGGCCAAAGAAAACACTGGTTTAATGTGCTATTATATAGCCTACTGCAGTATGAACAGTATGAACAGATGGAATTAATAATGGTGAGTCAAAAGTCCTGCAGTAAATAGCCTCTATCTCGCTTTACCCATTGATTGGTTACTGGATACGGTATAGGGAGTGAATTTAAAATTGCTGGGTGTTTATTATCTTGATCACACTTTCTTCCCGTACATGCGAATACCGTTATAGTGATTCAGTACTTATTTCTTTAGTCGGAAGTCAACTTGATTTCTGTTTACGAAATTTCAATACATATATACCGATATTTGTCAGAAACCGACACATGGGAACAACATCGTGGTGTGGAAAATAAACAAAGCCATATCTACATCAATCTGTGGGATGAAGTGTATTATGTACAACTGCTGAATTTTTAATATTGTTTTGTTTTTGTTTTGTTTGAGGCCCCAATGGTTGGTAACCCCGTTTATTTAAAAAAAATCTATACAGACATTCTTAGCATATTATAAGTTAGATAACATTCTAATCCGAAAAGAAAAAAATTGTTCCCAAGCAACACAGTTTAAAACTAATTCATCAATTCTGACATACTACCATTTAATATATAATGTAAAGTTCTATTATTAACACCGCCCTTGATCTTACGACCAAACATTTTGGAACAAAAAGGTCATATTTATAGTGTATCTATTAACTTATCTCGATAATGTTACCTACTCAGTAACAAGACCACGTTTTAGTGGTCCAAAGTGTGGTCTTTATACTGACACTCAACTTGACTATTGTCTGTTCTTAGATAGATAGATAGATAGATAGATTTATTTTAGTATATCACAGATGTACAAACATGGTTAAAACAAACATGATGCATACATA
This sequence comes from Saxidomus purpurata, assembly GCA_022818135.1. Taxonomy (NCBI): domain Eukaryota; kingdom Metazoa; phylum Mollusca; class Bivalvia; order Venerida; family Veneridae; genus Saxidomus; species Saxidomus purpurata. Next base: position 14,398 of record JAFMSR010000394.1, on the reverse strand, counting down.
TACAGATAATTAGATGTATACACAAGTTTATAAACCATGATATGCACATCAATACCAAGGATAACACAAAAAAGGGAAAAGTGATTCTCCCTTATTTCCATTGTGGTCCTTGACATTGATGGCACACCACGGAAAGGCACGATTATTTACTTCAAATGAATTAATGGCATCACATTTGTATAATATCACAGACCTATGTTATTACAACATCAATATATGGATGAGATCAAAGTATTGTATAACAAAAAAAAATTCAGTTATATGAGCATCAATCAGTATTATGACACTAAAAGCACAGACTAGATTAACAAGAAATATACCAAATATACCTATTCAAGCATTAAACTTAAAAATGCAAGGAGATCGTTATGAATGATAAGACACTAAAACAAACATACAAAGAGATCGTTAAGAATGATAAGACATAATGTTAAAACTAGGACAAAAAATGAAGTTTGACGGCTTCCTTAAAATGCTTACAAACTGTAATATTACGTATCGACTGTGGCAAGTTACTCCAAAGGACACACCCCTGATAAGCAAAAGACTTTTTACCAAATCTCTTCACCTTGGGAATACAAAAACAACCACTGTCATTAAAATTTAACCTGGATGGGTCATCAGGATTGGGACACGAGGTTACCCTAAACTTTGTACGATGAGTATGTAATGAGTGTACAGGGTTAAAATGTTCACCCAGGTAATCTGGAGCTATGCCTGACTTAACTTTGAAAACATGACCCAAAATAATTTGGTTTACCTGTTTTTCAACCGGTAACCACTTTAAATACCTAAACTGGCCTGGATCAACATGAGACATAGAATCCATATTCAAGACGAATCTCACTAATTTGTTTTGGGTCGTTTGAAGTCTATTTTTCAACAACTGTGTCAAACTTTGGTACCAAAAGAGAACAGGCATAATCAAAGTGGCAACTGGATAAGGATGTATTTATATTGTTTTGTTTATGTTGTGTTAGAAAATCGGCCTTCTAAATAGGAACTTGGTAACCCAGCGTTTATTGTCTTTAAAAATTATACAGACATTGCCATAGGCTCACCATACAGGCTTATGGTCCAAATGGCGTATAAGATATTTAACTACGAATGGAAAATATCGATCCCAATCAAGCACAGTTTAAATGACTAATTCCATACTGGACATAAGACCATTTAATATTTAGGTTTTGAGCCATTAACAAAATGGCCTCTGTTCTTACGACCAGATCATTAGCTGGGACAAAATCATATTTATAGGGATCTATTAATTTATCTCATAATATACCTTCTCAGTAACAACCACTTTTTAGTGTCCAAATGGTATTAAAATAAACACTCAACTTAAATATTGTCTTGCAACTGCTAGATGAAGGAGATGTAATACGAAATGTCAGGATAAATACATAGTATGATCTTAACTAATATATAACATAAATAAAACAACGGAAATAACATATTTTCAAAATAATTCCTGGAACATCAAATAATCACAGCGTACGTATTAAATATTTTTTTCCGGCAACACTTAGTCTTAGAAAATAGCTGGGAAAAATATGAAAAAATAATTAATAGATATATAAAGAACTCCCAGTCAAGGAAATTATCTCCTTGTTATTTTTATTTGTAAAGTAATCAATTATACTTCTTGTATTGTATTAATTATGAAGAGACATAAATGGATTAGGTGTGCAGTACTGAGTAGAACCAGACATTTGGTGAATACAAAACTACAAAAATTAATCACAATTTGTCGTCAATGATAAATATTCGCTCCATTTTTCGTCAAACTTAGACATCATGTTTTCTTTTCTTGCAATGGACAGCTCTGTCTTTAGCAATAAGATAGCTTGACTTTTAAATATCTGAAAGCGTGGAACTGAGCTCTGTATTTTACAGCGGTATAAAGTATATTTTGCCACAAAAAGTAGGTTCATTTTGGCTTTACTGTACTTCTCATTACCTAGGATTATGTCTGTCACTGTCCAATTTGTATCAATATGTGGACACTTTAATTTTATCCATCTTTTCACCTCCTCCCCGAAGAGTTATTTGACAATCCCAGAAGAAATATTTAATGGTTTCAGTTTGATCACGATAAAAAGGACATATGCTGGCACTTTAATCCTCATTTTTTGTAATATATGGTTGGTAGCAAAAATTCTATGGTTTATTTTATACTGAAACCATTGCAAGTTTGGATCCTTGAATAATTAATACTTGCTCAGGGATATGTATCCATATTCATATTGCCGTGAATATTATATAACGACTCCATTAGTTTGATGGAATTTGTTGTTTTAAGATTAACGATAGGGATTGGTGTTAGACATCCTACGTGATATTAGTGCATTTTCCACCATTATCAGTTATATTTTATCACAGAACATTTCAGTGTCTGTACCTGCAGATCAGTTATTCATAGAAATGATATAGGAAAGGTACCAGTATTTATTAAGTTTGCGGCCAGTATATCATTTCGAATAACGAAACTAAGTGCAGATTAATTTTAGCATTTATTTTCACGACATTTTCGGAAAAGTTTATATTGTGATACTGTAACTAGTACATGTATATCAAGCTATTATCAAATTAAGCACTATGTTCTAACATTTATTTGATGAGGATTTATACAAGTTTGCTCTAAAATATCATTCTAAACTATAGCTGCTTGATCATGTAATTTCTACGAACATATCTGAGCGAATTATATTGCTTAAAAGTTATCTCTTTTATTCTTCATTTTAGTCTTAAACCTAAAATGTACACCGGATATCAGCTATTTAGTATTACAGCAGTGTTCGTTAGCTGGATACTGATAGTTTATACACAACAACTAACTGAAGAGACAGGGCATACCGCATTTCCAACTGAAGCTACACCTCCGATTGTTTTTTATGAGAACATGTCAAGTTTTGTAACACCGTTACCGGAAGTTTCTTATACCGAAGCGTTCATTATGCGGCATGCAGGGCGGAAAATAGACCTGAATAAACTTTTCCTGGAATATTCGTTAGTTTGTCCAATTCAAAACACATGCGGTGTTTCATATGAAGGATTGTTGTCAGATATATCTGATATACCAGCATTCTCAGGTAGGTCTTACCTGGCCACACTTTGGAAACTAATACTGTAATTTGGGAAATTTTCACGTGACGAAAATTTCGCGATTTGTGAGCAGACAGACTTATTCGCGAATTTTTAAAAAATCCATGATAGTTAATCTATGTGAAATGAATCTTTCTCTATTTTTGACTTTGCGAAGTTGGAAATTCTCGAAAATATCATCGCGAATATTTCCCAATTTACAGTACTTATGACCAGAAAATAGTAATAAATATACTCTGTTGGAATTGAAGCCATAACATAGTAATGAATATATTTTGTTGAGTTAAGAGTCGGAAATATCAGTCTGCGAAAACAATAATAAATACACTTAATGAGATGAAGATAAAAACATTTTACGGGTATCATAATATGGGTATTTATCTAAGTCAGTGATGTTTTAGTAAATCCATTTATCTGTGATAATATAATATATTTACTGTCATGATTTTTAAATGTAGATAATATGTGTAAATTATATTAGACTGTCTCTCATAATTCTTTAAGAATGGCATACATGTTAAACCTTATTTTTATAGTTTATGAAATGCATTTTATTGAGATATTGTACAATAACATGTATGATGAGACGTAAATAAACTATATAAACTTATTATTTGAAGCTAGGACATATACAGTGGCGCTCACGTGTTGTTCCGTTTTTCGGCAGAGACAATAAACTTCTTTAGTGGTATTTGAACACATTATAAACATGTAAATTGTACCTAGCTAGGCGGCAAAAAAATACGCCTTAGAGGAAACAAATCCGCCTAGGATTTCAGGTGGAGTTGTGCGTTATACAATATGATGAACGTTTCCAGTATGTATACAGACTTGAAATGGTAAAAAGAGGGCAATGATGGCCCTATGTACCTGAGTACAACATATACATTGCACTCACATTTGAATACGATTGCTTCAGAAATTTGAATGCTAGAGTGTAAAACAAGAAAATGGAGTATTGTAATCTAACACATAGTCCCCTACCAGTTAACTGCACTTTCCCTAAATGCGCATATATTTATATGCAGTTTAATTACTCTTAGAATTATACCATGAACAAGAAAATTTAAGAAAGGGTGATAATCAAAAAGAAGGCAAGGTAGCATTATAATTTGAAGTTTGAATAAAATTCCTTTCAGTAAATAGCTATGTACAAGGTAAAATTTATTTCATTTAAAGGAAGATAATTAAAAAATGGTAAGGAACTATACATTGAAATTATTATGGTTCTTTGACATCACAAATCCACACAGTGTCCTCAATCTTTGTACACAGTTTCAATAAATTCCCTCCAGTGCTTTTGCAGTTATACTCTGGAGGAAAAAATAAAGGGAGATAATTCAAAATTAGACAATGCAGAGTAAAAGATCTTGCCTAGTACACTTTCTCTTAATGCATTCTGTCTTTTTATGCAGTTTGAATAAATTCCATTCCATTCTAACTGAGTTATGAGTAATTTACTATTTCTGTTGCCATAGCAATCACAAATTTTGGAAGACTTTTGAGATATGACAGGATCCAGTTTGTATGTGGTATTTTTACTATTTCTGTTGCCATAGCAACCACAATTGTTGTCTCACTATTTGAATTAGTTCTGTCTCAATACTGAAGGTATCTAAGTTTTAATATGGGAACAAGTTAACAGTAGGACACATCTTCAAACAATTTGGTCCAATCTGGATCTTAAACACTACCATACCATAAAAGGCAACCTATTGATACATAGCTGCTGTCCTGAGTCTTAACTTTGTAAGATTATAAGCTGTAAAATGATAACATATGAAACAAGAACAATCATACATCTGTAAACTTATAGACATGAAGAAAATGTCTCAGTGAGATTCAGTGAAAGTTTTCTGTCAACTTTATGTATGACAGCCAGTCATGGGCGGTATCAAAAGTGATCAGTTTTAGCAGGCAGCTGCTTAATAAAGATCCATTCAAACAAGAGCATCGGTAACACCGATGGATGCTCCCCGAAGCCTGTGTTTTCGGATGAACACCAAGTTATGTTCTTGCAAATGAAAACCTTACTTGTCTACAATTCATTTACACGAAAATTGTAATTGTAGACAAGTAAAATAAAAAAGTAAAGGAGCCTAATTCAATCATAGGCCCAGATAATGTTATGAATTTGTTATAGGGTTAGCTAGAGTTATTGTTCTTGGTCACTGTACTCCCTCTGAATGTCGTCTATCACTGTGTGAAATGTCAACCAAATCCCTTCAATACTATTCGAGTTATGCTCCCAATAAGGTTTTTACATAAAGGCAGGTACAAATGTAATTAAAAAATGGAGTAAGCTAGAGTGACAGTTCTTGGTACTGCACTCCCTCACTCTCAATGTCCTCAATCATTGTGTGATGTATCAAATCAATCCCTTCAATACTTTTCAAGTTATGCTCTGGACAACTTTTTACATAAAGGGAGATAATTCAAACTGCCCCTAGAGTTATGGTTCTTTGTCACTGCCTCTTAATGACCTCTATCATTGTGTGAAGTATCAACTCATCAATCCCTTTTATATATTACTGAAGTACTCATGCACTCAAGTACTCTTTAGTCATGTACATGTAGTACTGTACACTACTATGGTGCTCTGTAGTACTGTAGTGTTCTAAAGACATGCAGTGTCATATAGAACTGTACAGTAATTAATATTCTATAGTAATGTAGTTTTCTATAGTACTGTACGGTACCTACTACAAAGTAAAATATACTCTTTATAGCACTCTTCAGTACTGTAGTACTCTGTGGTACTTATCATACTGTTGTACTGTAAAGTGCAGTACTTATCATACTGTAGTGCTGTATAGTGCAGTACTTATCATACTGTAGTACTGTATAGTGCAGTACTTATCATACTGTAGTACTACATAGTGCAGTACTTATCATACTGTAGTACTCTATAGTGCAGTACTTATCATTCTGTAGTACTCTATAGTGCAGTACTTATCATACTGTATTGCACTTTTTTGCAGTACTTATCATACTGTAGTACTCTGTATTACTTATCATACTGTAGTACTGTATAGTGCAGTACTTATCATACTGTAGTACTGTATAGTGCAGTACTATTCATACTGTAGTACTGTATAGTGCAGTACTTATGTAGTGTATAGTGCAGACATTCATACGTAGTACTGTATAGTGCAGTACTTATTATACTGTAGTAGTGTGTAGATATACAGCAGTGTTGTAGTTCTACACAGTACTTTACAGCATTGAGTACAGTATGATACTGTAGTGCTGTGTAGTACTGCATCACTACTAGTTTATATAATTTTAAATAAGCTCAACAGGATACTTAAGGACATTTAAGAGTAAAACATTGTTATCCTGTGAGTACACTGTTTAGAAATCCTGTGACTCGTATATATATTTATACATATTAAATACATAGACATTAATTGTAAAATATGAGTTTGCTCTGTACAGTATAACTGTATTAAAGTTGAAAGAGTAGTCTCTAAATAAAACAGTTTTTAATGCAACATCATTTCTTCTTAAATTTCGAAAGTCGGTTTCAAAAGTACTGCCTTCTTAATACACATGGTCTCTTAATACACGGGATCTCACAAACAAATTAGACTATATTTGGTCCATATTACATCTTTTATGTTATTATCTTTATTTCCTCCAAATATGAATCATACTTAGTTTGCTAATAATATACTTAAGTAATGAAGAATCTCTTTTAAGTAAGGAAGAATCTCTTCTCTAGCAAGATGCTTCTGATATATGAAATACAATTACACAAATGTTTTTAAGATAAAAATTTACCTTTAACTTTGCTTTTCCCTGCTAAAGATAGATGTGTTCATCTTTCAAGTTGGACAGTATACTATTTATAGTTCAAAGGGGTTCTCATTGAAAATTAACTTTAAACGGAATTAGAGTAGACAACAAAGCCTGCACAAATGTTCAGTCTGATCTTGATCTACACTTTAGTTGCAAAGGTTGCCACCAGCAGAGTAATGTTTAAATGAAAAAATGAAATTCAAGATGCAAAATAAAAGCTCTTGAATTTACAGTATGCACTGTCACTCTAAAAGGTTGCACTTTTCACAGGTAAAAATTATGATGTAAAATTAATACGAAAAGAACAGTATTAAAATGTAAATATAATGTCCTGAGTTACTTAGTCTAATGCAGTCAGATGCTGGCATAGCCTAATTAATTTGGCGTTGCAGTGTGACACCTTTCATAGATCCGACATTTTATAACTAGAGGGCAAACAAGTCTAAAATGTCAACCTGAAAAATCGGTTTGCCTTCAAAGTAGAAATAGTGATACTAGCTGTAGTGTTGGCAATGCTGCTACACCTGAGCTTGTTTACAAACAAATTTCTAGAACTGCAATGTATACATGTGTATATAGGTCCATGTTTTGGATGTTCTGAAACTATATCCCTTATTACCTGAAAAGTTTGTATGTTAGGCCTACATGTAAAGTGCATTCTAGACCTGCCTTTTAGCATGTCAACATCATTATCGTTGTTGTTGTATGTGAGGACGCCGTATATGACAGTAACGAATTACTCACTGGGTTGTAGTTCTGGCTTCCAAAACTTTAAATGCCACTATTTTCATATTTGTGTTAGATACGGCTTTAGAGTTTTGGACCAGCCCCATTACGAAACCTTACCAGAATAACTTTGTATCTAATGTACGTTGAATAGGGAAATACGTACATGTTTTGGTCAGCTATTTAATTTGTTTAATCATTGTTTCATACCATTTACGATGTTCTACAACCAAAGCTGACAATAGAATCATCGATTTTTGAAATCTACATCATTGTGTTTACATTTACAACAGACATTCCACGTAATCCTTATCGCGAGATTTCGTATGATGAAATCGCACGAACCGGTAAGAAACAACGCTTGGAATTTTTCTTTTGTTTAGGTGATATAAAGGACGAACGTATTTACCACTCTACATTGTATGTTTTATTCCAAAAGAAATGTACTTTATTTTCTACTTGGGAAAGACCCTGAAAGTATTCGCGCTAAAAAGCACATGTTCGTGTTATAAATAATTGTCCTCGTGATCTCAATCGGAACAGGTCGACGATTTGTGGCAGAAATCTTTTCCAAAAGCTTCTTGGGAATGATCACATGCCAGCTTTAGCCTTATAGACCAAATTATTAATTGTTTTCACCCATTTCTTAAGAACTACCGAAATAAGAAAATATGATACGAATATTGGTACGATTTCCCTACAGAGTAAAGCTTCAGCGTACCCGTCCTGTCAAGCATATAAACCGGGTACGCTGAAGTTATTGAGCTAACTGCGTTGCATTGTTATCATCTACGCCCTTTATATAACTTGAATCTTGCAGATTCTTGTCAGAGAAATAGGGCCGAGAAATAGTAAATGAAAACTTGAACGGGACAAAAATTAACATTTCCGCGGGATATATATAGAGAAATCATAGCTTGCTGTTTAATGTAAAGTAGGTACATGTAGTAGATCTAAGAGATAATGTTGTCAGTGTCAATTTAAACTACGTTTTCACGATTTTAATCGTTTATTAGATATAAAACATACATCAAGAAAAACATCTAAGCATAACAGCTAAGTTTAATGTAAACAAAAAACAAGAACGTCGTCGATTAGCTACTGACAAAGGCATGCCTCGTTGATTGGCAAAAAACGGGGGAAAACGGGCGGAAAACGCCTGGGAAATATTCTGACTGGCTGCATGCTTTGGACACGCCCTTTTACCCTGCTATTATACCGATATTTGGAATTAAACGGGGTTTTCGCGTTCAAACTCGAGAATTTAAACAGTGTTTACCCGGCGTTTTCGACGCGGTAAGAACCATGATAAAAGGGAACAAAAACGTGAGCGCCACTGTACTTACTTGGAGTTAAAACCAGAAAATACTAATAAGTAGACTTACTTGGAGTTAAGACCAGAAAATAAAAATAAGTATACTTACTTGGAGTTGAGACCAGAAAATAGTCATATATATTTACTAGGAGCTAAGACCAGATATCAGTCATACATATACTTACTTGGAGTTTAGACCAGAAAATAATGATAAATGTACAAAAAGGAGTAATACAATGTATACATATATAACCAGAGTTACATGTATGACCAGTTATTGTTTTCTCCTTGCTTGCTAAGCTGGTATCGACTCCATTCCCATTCTCTCTTGTATTTTTCATTTTCAAGACAAGATAACACGTTTAAGTAGCCAAACACTCCTGGTGCACACAAATATTTTATTTGATAAACAACTTTTTAACACTCGCAGCTTTTTTTTGTGTACAGAATTGTACCTTAAAGGTTATAAATTATTGATTTTAAGTGTTCGTAACAATTTTGTTACATGTGTTAGACGTAGGGTACTTCCATCAGGAATGCGGAAAGTCGGAAAACGACATTCTTAACATTTTGATGCTGAATAAACATATATACCTCAACTACATCTAATTTCAGAATGTAAAACTTGTACATGTGACCAAACCTGTCTTATAGACGGTAACTGCTGCCCTGGAACACACTATGGATATCTCCATTATGAATGTTTGAATACCTATCTTTACACAAAAGAGAAAGTTTCAACAACTTACATGGTTGATACATGCCTTGAAAGTTATACAGCGAATGACACACTGACTGAACTGTGTGCTTCCCAATTTCGTCCATGTAGTTCTTTAGAATCAGGCCTTATTTACAAGAACACATATTGTTCAAAATGCAATTATGAGAACAACTGCATTCCCTGGAAACTAAATGTAGAATGTTCTAATGATAGTACGCTTCCGGTAATATTCAGATCATTTTCTGAGATCAAGGCTGTGATAGACGAATATGATTGTAATATACGATATCAATATTCTGGCAGGATTAACAGTGGCTGTAACGGGTGGGATTATTTTAGTATGGATCTTGTTGACAGATGCAATGTTACAGGACTGTGGCGTCTGTATAATACCGACATTGAATGGGCATGTGAGAATTTTATACATCCGTATAAAATTTTCAAAAATATTTTCTGTTACCTTTGCAATCCAAGCCATGGAACAGAACAAGATGTAGCATTGATTGATAACTGTAGTACTCTTGCAAATGCCTCCGACTCTTTCTTGGATGATACCTGCAAATCTTATCCAGTTTCCAATCGTATGAAGCCGTTTAAAAATATATACTGCTATGCTTGCAGCGAAGGACACGAAATGTTGAAAAACTCAAAGAAAGATGTCGTTTCATTATTAGATATATCAGAAAAAAACGACCCTTTAACACTGGAGGCAAAACTGTCTTTTTCTTTAAACTTTCAAACAGAAAATAAAATAGAGGTCGTAGAACGTTTTGTACACGAGTTAATGGAAGGAACTTTTCCGTTTGTAGAAATAAACAGTGAACCTGAAGAGACAAGTAAAATTTACTACAAATCTTTGAGCTTTGCAGATATAATCAATCAGTATATTAGTGTTTGCGGCAAGAAAACGCTCTGTAATGAAACTGGCGATATATACGGCAACCCGGTCTGTGAAGAATGCACATGCGACAGTGTTTGTGCTGAAAAAGATAACTGCTGTCCCGATATAATTGTATCAAAGCAACCGTATTCTTGTTTAAAACCTGGAGAATTTCTTTCACTTACTACTATAACTGCTAAAGAGAATCAAAAATGGTATGACGAACCGGCTCTTAGAAACATCAGTTATAAGATTATAGACACATGTGTAACAGAAGGACATCCTTTGTCGCATAAGTGTTCCTCATATGAAAATGTATCGGATTTTCTTTCGGGTATACCAATAAGCACATCCGCTGCTATTTCGTACAGGAATATTTACTGTTATACTTGCAACAACAACAAGTCAGATGTTATTTTAAACATTCAGGCTTACTGTGAAACATACATGGAGCACGAACTATATATAGGCGTATCAGAGTTACTGCAAGCAGTAAAGTTGTACTGCAATAGGATATCATTTACGCCTGTGGAAGGTGGGGAATGTCTTAAGTATGACCCTGTCAAAACCAGCTTTGTTGGAGGGAGAAAGTATGTTCGTAAGAAAATGCATCCGTCAGAATTCGAATTTTGGGTTAAAGAAGAGAAATTTGTAAATACGCGCAACTTGACCAAAACAGTCAAAGCTGTTTATTCTAAATGCAACCAGACTGGATATCTGGAAGACTTTGATATGCTGACGACGGAAATTTGTGAAAACGAGGCCGTGAACATAATGTCACTGACAGAATATCGCTTAGAAAAGAGGGTATACAAAAATTTCGCATGTTTCCTCTGTAACCCCAATTTCAAGGTTTCTAAAACGGGACTAAGTAATGGTATATCAGACTGCCTGCTGAACAATTCTACAGAATGGTACGAACATGATGAAACTCTTGAACAGTTGTGCAGAGAAACAGATAGCGAACGGCGATGGTATCCATTTAAAAACATGTACTGTTCAGAGTGTATTCTTCCACCATGGCAACGTGTAAGCTTTTATCTATTCTTTGAATGGTGCAAAAAAGAACTATTTTGGTTTGACTGTTACCTAACTTTTTAATTCATGTGTTTTTGCAAACAAAATACATTATTTTTGCAAACAGAATTCAACATTTATGTAAATCAAATGTGGTGTTACGGTAAGGGTCTACAAATACCTTGTGAAGTGGCTCCAAATAGGAGAATTAATTCAATTGCTATTTATTTCTCAAATATGTCAAAACAATGAGTGTGTGAAATTGACCACAATGCAGCAAAATCGCTTTAAAGGCTAGTATAACTTTAAAAGCCTAGCATTGTCTCATGTTTATTTTTGTTACATAACCAATATCAACATCTAGTTACATGTATCAGAATAATAATTAGGTACACATGCGATCCAGAGCCGTTTCACTTCAAAGAGAAGTTAGTTTCTACTTTGCCTGTAAAACAGCTCGGACAATAACTTTAAAGATCTACTGTCTACGTGACAGTTTCTAATTATACTATCGATATTTACTGAACATTTCTATTTATAATTACCACAGATAGATGTTATAGTCATTGCCTGGACAATTTTGAGTCCCACCGTGTATACATACCTATTCTCACTATCACCAGACGAGTTCGAGCGTCTCGACAAGGCATCAGAAGCAGACGACATTCCGGATTGTCCTGGTGGAACATACGATTTTAGCTTGGTAAATATTACATTGTGTTAAACAGTTCATTGTGCATTGTACTTTAATCACTGTGAATCTGTTATGCACTTTTTAGCTCACCTGGCATCCAGTGCCAGGGTGGGCTATTAGGACCGCTTATCGTCTGGCGTTGTCGTACGTCGTCCGTAGTATGTCGTACGTCACCCGCCCGTCCACAATTTTCTTCAAACGACATACCCTCTGAAAGCACTGAGCCAAAGTTGATTAAACTTGGCAGGGATGTTCATTGCATAAAGCTCAACTAAATTTATTCAAAGAATTGCATTCCATGCAGACTCTGGTTGCTAAAGGAAGGAATGAAAAAATCCTCTCCAAAACAGCATGCCCCGGAGCTTAGACTTGGTGTGTGGCACTGTCTGGTGGACCTCTATCAAGATTGATTAAATCATATACCCCCTCCCCTTCCGGGCTCATATGTTTTACATAGAAATATATTGTGAAACTGTAAGGCCTAGAGCTTAGATATTTGATAAAGGTCCTCTATCAAGTTTGTTCTAAGCATGTCCCTGGGGTCATCATTGGTCCTGCCGTAGGTGTACTTTTTTAATATAGATTTGTTTCAATAAATACTTTAAAAATCTTCTTTTTAATACCGTTTGACCTGGAGCTTAGATATTTGGTATGAAACATCACCCAATGATTGTCCTCTGCCTCCACTCTTGGGTCAAAACAGGAAATACTTTAAAAATCTTCTTGTCCAAAACCATGAGGCCCGGAGCTTAGCTAGTTTCGTGTAGTATTGCCTAGTTGTCTTCTGCCAAGATTGTTCAATGTACGACCCTTGGGTCAAATTTGGCCACTAGCCCGGGAATTGTTATTTTACATGAGTTATATAGGAAAATGTTTGATTTTGAAATGTTTCAAAATCTTCCGCCCTAAAACTGCAAGGTCTAGAGCGGAGTTATTTGGTATGTAGCATCGTCTGGTAGTCCTGTCCCACGACTGTTCTAATGGTGACCCTGGAATCAAGATTGGCCTCACCCATTCTTGTTTTTGAAGCAACAGTGATGGAATTGTGAACACGTGTTAAACTTTGAAAAAAAATCAGCGGTTACTTACGATGACCTTGACCTTTTGACCTACGTTCTTGTTTGTGAAGCTACAGTCATGAATTTCGGACTATTGTGCTGTTTGGGAACAATATTTTTAAGTTTTGTTTTGCACTTTTGTCATTGTTGACTTAGAAGTTAGTGTTTTTTTTTATCACGTTTTTTTATATAGATTAAAACATTTACAATCGCTGTACTTTTACGTTGTTTTCTATGACTCTGTTGTTGGCCTTGTGTAAAGGCCAATGGCCAGGTGAGCAATATAGGGTCATATTGGCCCTCTTGATATTACTTGTGTTTTGTATTTGAAATGCACTTTAACATGAAAGACACGGCCTTAACATATATAATGTCCAGTGATACTTTAACCCAGTATTACTTTGGTATTAGTTTATAATTTCTTTTATGCTTGTTTTTTTGGATATTTTATTGAATATTAATCTTGTTTAAGTTTCTAACTAGAATAAGGAACATTCAAAACTATAGTATAATAGACAGTTATCCTGTTAAACGCAATTAAACCAGAAAACTCATGGTTGAAAAATAATTCAAAAATTGAAATATTGACTTTTCGTCTTATTCGAACAGTAGCTAACATTTTTCAGCTTCTCTAAGTATTACTAAGTATAAATTCATCTACTTAATTGCAATATGAAGCATAGTGTATTCTACATATATACATTGAATAATATTTCGGACTCGGTAAATATCACATACCCCAGGTCCAATATAAATGATATTTAGCTATTTAATGAAGAGTAAGTATTAATTTACTTGTATGTATGTTTTTTTCTTCGACAAAAGCATTAAACTGATATTTGACATTTATTCATACGTCTATCTAATCATTTTTTGTGCTAATCAACTGTAACCAATAACTTTTATGATATCCACATGAGTAAGACAATCATAATCGAGTTGAATTGAAAGTTTTATCTGTAAATTTTCAGTGTTTCGCTTTTTCAATTAAAAACACCTTTACACGAAGTTCGGATTAGTATATTTACGTAAACCAAAGGTAATGAATATAAATACTTGTACTTATGTACCATTTTACTAT
>JAFMSR010000393.1:0-53112 GCA_022818135.1 Saxidomus purpurata | reverse complement strand
ACATTTCGGCGGAAATTCAGGGGAGAATAATCATGTATTGAACTACCATCAATACTGGCAAGCAAGGAAAAGCCAATATTGACGATGTACACGGATATTAAGGTTTCTTGTTTGAGTACAAACGAACGTTGTTCGCAGCCTGTGACATCATTTTGGAATTAAACACTCTAGGCGAGATCGTTTAAAATATAGTGATTGTCGCGAAAAACTTTCAGCTTCAGGATATGTCAGAGTTGTGATATCTTTTTGTCGTACGTAACGTAGTTAGTTAAATGTTATTTTAACCGGCCTCATTCAGACAAAGAAATTCTGCTTTAACAGTTTTGTATTGCTCCACCCCGCAAAATAATTTTGATTTTTTAGTGAAATATCATTGCTAGACCCATTGACTTAACAAATAGAAAATACTGCACAGAAGCTAACAGCGTTCCGTGTACGAGCATTAGGTTGAAAAAATGTTAACTGACTGGAGCACACAACTCCGACAGTTTACAGACGGAGACGGACACGCATACGAAAATAAACACCACTTACGATTAATGTAATTCACAGTTTAATACTTATTCTATTCATCCTCTTAGAACATTGATAATGGACACAATAATGTACATGTATACAATAAACTTTAACCCAAGATGCTTTATAAATGAATAAAGCGCGCGCACACATTTACACTAAAATTACAATTTATAGAGAGTCACATTGCACAACTGTTTTCTGATAAAATATGTATATATATGTTTAGCTCAAATTGTTGAGTCTCCAGCCTTATATTTAAACAAAACTACCAACAAAATACCGTATCAGCATGCGCTACAGATTAAAGTTATAATAGGCTTCACATTTGTCGTATTGATTATTACTGTCAGCTGACCTTTCAGAATGCATTGTTCTCAGTTAGGATTAAAACAATCAGATTGAGATGTAAATGAATAGTGCAACAATATACCGGTATATAGTCAAACATGTGTTAAAGACCTCCTCCGAATAAAGTCATTCCTGCGAGTGCAGTATTGTAATACAGAGCCAGGTCAATACGTACCGCGACCGAAATATTTATAGTAAAAAAGAACTAATCACTTTACACATGTTAGAACATTATAATAGTTTTACAGAGCTTAGAAACAATACTCAGTCTCTAATTCACAATGCCAAGAAAAACTATTTAAAAGACAGTATTGAAAACAATAAATCTGACTCCAAATCTCTTTGGAAATCTTTAAAACAGCTTGGTTTACCATCGAAAAAAGGTGTTAGTTCTTCTAGTAACATTGGTTTAAAAATTAATGGAGAAATCAGCTTTGATTTTTTAAATGTTGCTGAAAAATTTAACAGTTTTTATACTACTGTTGCTGAAAAATTAGTTGAAAAATTACCAAGAAGTTGTTTTAAATATGATAAATCTTTTGTAAGAAAATTTTATTTATCTAAAGATATTTTTCCAGATAGCTTTTCATTTTCAATTGTTTCTGAGAACAAAATTCTAAATTACCTTAATAGGCTCAGTGCTAATAAGGCCACTGGGTTAGATGGTATCCCCAGTAGGTTCTTAAGGGACAGTGCAACAGTTATAGCATGTCCTTTGACTCATATTGTCAATCTCTCCATTATTCAGGGTTCTGTTCCCGATGATCTTAAGAACGCACGGGTTATCCCTCTTTACAAGAAAAGTGATAAAACTGAAGTCGGTAATTATCGGCCAGTGTCTATTTTGTGTGTTTTTTCGAAGATTTTTGAAAGGGCCATCTATGATCAAATGGAAGGTTATTTGAGTAAGAACAAGATTTTATACAGTTTTCAGTCTGGTTTTAGACGCGGTTTTTCTACAGACACTTGTCTTATCCATTTATCTGATTTTGTAAAATTTCAAATGGATAAAGGTAACATGGTGGGAATGGTTCTCCTTGATTTGCAGAAGGCGTTCGACACGGTCAATCATAGTATTTTATTAATGAAACTGAACGCAATTGGCCTCAGTTCTGATGCTGTCCGATTGTTTCAATCTTATCTTTCAGATAGACAACAGTTAGTTCAGGTATCTGGTGTTTATTCCAGCCAGGCTCCCGTCACTTGTGGGGTACCCCAAGGATCAATATTGGGCCCCCTTTTATTTTTAATTTATGTTAATGATTTGTCGGCTGTCGTCAGAAACAAACTATTATTGTATGCCGACGACTCTGGGATCCTTGTGTGTGGTAAAAGTACTTCCGACATTGAATCTCTTTTATCACTTGAGATGGAGCATGTAAGTGAATGGCTTGTCGATAACAAGCTTTCACTTCATCTTGGTAAAACAGAATCTATTCTGTTTGGTTCAAAACCAAGGTTAAGGTCAAAAGGTAATTTAATTATTTCTTGTAATGGTACAAATATCCAGGCTACCAGCTCAGTTAAATATCTCGGTGCAACTTTGGACCAGAACCTTTCCTGTGAAGAAATTGCACGGTCAGTGGTTACGAAAGCAAATGCCCGGCTGAAATACTTGTATAGGAAAAGTCAATTCTTGGATCTCCACACTAGGAAACTCTTGGTCATGTCCTTAATTCAATGCCATTTTGATTATGTTTGTTCTTTTTGGTACCCAAGTTTGACTCAGTATTGGAAGAAAAGGCTCCAAACAACCCAGAATAAATTGGTTCGTTTTGTTTTGAATAAGGACAGCAGGTCACATGTTGGGCTAGAGCAATTTAAGGTTCTTAACTGGTTACCGGTCTCCAAAAGAGTTGATCAGATAACTCTTTGCCATGTCCATAAAATAAAGTCTGACACAGCCCCAAAATACCTTAAGGAGCATTTTGTACCCCTTAATCAGGTCCATGACCGCTGTACCAGGTCCAGAGTGTCTGCACTTTCATCATCAGATTCCTGTGTAAGCTATTCTTTTAGTGACACAGGACGATTTTCTTTACCAAAGGTAGGAAGCTTTGGTAGAAAATCTTTTGCTTTTAATGGTATTGCACTATGGAACGGCCTTCCTCAAAATCTTAGAAATATTCAATCTTCCCACACCTTCAAGCATGCCATCAAAGCCCATTTAATGGCCAGTTAATTTTAGTTTAATTTTCAATAGTATTTGAATCTTTTAATAGTCTTAATAGAGTCCCAGATTTTACATATTCTTAAGTTTAAGCACAACACACATATGTTGTGATTGTCCTTTAGTAATTTACCCATTTTTAGCTTGCACATTTAACGTTAATAATATTTTTATTAAATTTTTACAGTTTGACTGACAATTTCTGTGATGCACTATTTCATGATTCATTGATGTGATACAAACTTGGACTGTGATTTTAATGTGATACAAACTTGGACTGTGATATATTGTGATCTCAACTAAATTATTGCAATTAATGCCTTATTGAATAATATAAGAATTTATTTCAATTTCATACAAATTAACATGACTTTCTGTGTCATGCCTCCAATGTCAGGGACCACAATGGAAATAAGAGGAATCCTTTCCTCTTTTTTGTGTTATCCCTGGTATTGGTGGGCACTACATGGCTCATATATTTATATTTTGTCGTATACTTATGTCATGTCATATTTCTAGTCTCCTTAATAATTTGATTATTGTTATATATATTGTATCATTATGCATCATTATGTCATTGCCATGTCATGTACACTTTTACCGAATAAAACTACTACTACATTGCAATGCATGTATAAAAAGAGAAGAAGATCATTTTGACCACCTTTGACACTCTTTGGTCACTCTTTGGTTACAAACATATCCGTAAGTCGACTTAGCTTTAAATAGGCAGTTTCTGGATCGTCTTCGAACAACTTGTAGCACTGCATTTACGGTGTAGTGTTTTGGTTTTATTCTATTTTCGGAGCCTTTATGTTACAAAATGTACATCAATATATCGCAACGGTTGGCTGTATCACAATATATCGCAATACGGGTTTGTTGCACCCCTATAAATGAACTGGAAAATCTGGTTAACTCGTAGATAATTAATGTAGCATAATATAACTGTGGCAGATGACACAGCATTTTAAAATATGGGATTCTTCAATAGGTTAAGATAAAATCTAAAGTTCCTTCCTCTATGTCGGTTTTGACAGATTCATATAATGAGGTCCATGCCACATAAATACAAATAGGAAAACAGACATTCTTAATTGACAGAAGCTTACAATGTAGAAATGTTGAACTATTTAAAAGTTTCTATATTTGATATAAAACACAATTTGATAATTTAATAATACACTTTACAGGCATCGACTTCACAATGAGCAACAAAACACAGGGACAGAAATCGTTTGAAGGAAGAAGTTTACATGCTATGTCAGATCGTTTCCTGAACCCATACCAAAAAGTAAGCTTTCTTTAAATACATTGTTGGATAGGAACACACATTTCAAGCATACGACTTTTCGCAAATAAACTCAATACAAAAGATGAACGTAGAATTGTTGTAAGATATAAATAATTACTTACAATTTTCCAGGTGATATGTATCCTAGGAGAAACCTTGGAACCCCTAGATGAAGACGGTTTTATTCCAGTGTACGGCTTCGGTGACCGGAAATGTAAAGATACTTCTGTTTTTGAGCTTAAACCAGGGGTAAATACACTATAGTCCATTAGAGATCTTTATAATAATAATACTTATACACTTTCTTTTAATTTTACCAGGTTGTACATTATGTATATGACATTTTTGTATCATTTTCATATTTGAACGAATGATTGAAAATTTATAAGATTTGGCAGTAACATTTAAAGATATTTTGCTGTGAGTTCCCCTCTCAACTTATTTCATATATTTAAGGTACAATGCGATGGTTTTGGTGACGTGTTAGATGTTTACAATGAGGTTGCACCAACCATTAGATTTGCAGGACCAACAAACTTTGCACCTATGATTTAAAAAGCGATTGAAATTGTTGAGGAAAAGCATGAGGTGATTACGGTTTTCATAGTGTTTTATATAGCCGAAAAACTGGTGTCTTTCAATATGCCAGCAAGATAATAAAGAACATATAGTAATATAAAAAGGCTCAAGTATGAATTCCTGTCACATATATCTATAGATTTGAAATAATACGCTACAAAATAATCAAGCGTTGCAAACGCTTGAAATTTCAATATAAACATATAGCGTAGCGGTGCCGTAAAACCAACATTTTAATCGCTTTCTGCAAATTCCTACCTAGATTTTCGCTTATATTTTGATTTTAGCCTTTTATTTTATATTTATGTATTAGTGTGTCAATTAAAAAACGAATTCAACGCCAACTGAGAGCGAGCAGCTTTAACTTCGGGGATCTTGGTGAGATGATAAATAAATTACGAAGGAATAAAGTAGTTAAGTTAAACATATGACCCAAAGTGTCTTTAATTTCATTGACCGTAATGGAGTTCTTAACGCATTGTGAACAAAAGTTGTGGAACGGAGGTCGGAGAGTATACTTGCACCAGCGGCTTCCAAAATCAAGTGAAACTTTGAAAAACCACTGCAAACTTCACCGTATATTACTGTATTATGTTTTTTTAGTGCGATGACGCATGCGACCACTAAGAAACTAATTGCTCAAAAACCGTGTAATTATACGAGATTACTGTAATCTTAATTCTCCAAACATTCAAAACAAAAACGGGTGGTATTTTGATAAAACAATTAGACGATTTGGATTTCAGTCTGTCTTGAGTTATTCACCAGAAACTACTACATGTATATACTGTTTTCGAGTTTGTTACAAATGTATCTACAGGCTACATGTATAAGCTTAAAGCTTCCTGTCAATTCAGCTAAGGGGACTCGGGGTCTCTTTCATTGGTAGCTGTTCTACAAAACAATACACTGCACTATGAAACTATTAAATGACATGAATCTCAAATTGTTTACAAAAATAAAGGTATTCCAACAAATAATTTGATTCAAAATGCACATGCATAAATAAAAATATTAAAAGGGACTGTTAAATTATATTTTCAGTACCACATTCTTGTAATTGTGGCTGACGGTCAGGTTTCATCACAGTTACCTACAAAGACAGCAATTGTTAAAGCCTCACACTTCCCATTGTCGATAATTGTTGTCGGAGTCGGTGACGGGCCGTGGGGTGTTATGAAGAAGTTTGATGACGGTCTTACGGAGAGGCAGTTTGATAATTTTCAGTTTGTTGATTTTCACGAAGTCGTGAAAGACGCTGACAATCCCGAAGCAGCATTTGCATTGAATGCATTGATGGAAATCCCTGAATTATACAAATACCTGAAAGAAAAAGGCCTTATTAAGTGAGGCGTTTCTGTACATTTAGACTCGAATGAATAAACTGAATTATCAGAAGTTTGATACGATTGAAAACACAGTCATACAAACTGAACTGAAAAATAATTAACTGTTGCATTTAATTTACAATGTAAATATGTAAATATAACATTCAAATCGAGTATACGGTTACAATGGGAACTATGATACTAGAAGTATCAGATTTAGTTATAAATTCTCTTGCTGATTATATAAAAGATATTCTCTAACACAACATTGACTAAATTCCAGACTAAAGTGTAAAAACTGAAGCTATATAAATCATGTTCTTACAATATTTGCATATATAAGCTACAAATATATCTGGTGTTGCGTTTTCGGAAAATAGCATTCGAGTTTTTAAACTTGAACATATGTCAAGAAGTTGAAAGTTGTATCTTTTTCTTTGATAACGTAGTACTAGTTCCAGTTAAAATTTCCATTTGACGTGTTTTAATTCCAAAAACTTTTCTTTGCTTCCAAAAACTGTTCTTATCTAAAGTATCGGTAAAAAATGAAAAATAAAATATTTCTGGTACTGTTTATGTTTCAAATGAATATTAATATTGCCTTATGCATCCCTCAACATTTCTGATGCACATTCGATACTGGACCGTTTTTGCATTAACAGTCTTTCTTCTAAATACTTTAACCGAGTTTTTGAGACTTACATGTATTTGCGTATTCTCACTTGCATATTTACGAACTATATTGTTATCATACATACAAAATGAAGAAAATATTTGTTTAACTTATTTTCTGGTTCTATGTATGAACCTGGAATACATATTAACGGTACTTTGATTAATGCGTAGACGGTTCATTGTGGAAGTCGTGACATGTAACAGTAATTAACAAGTGACAGGAAATTGTCACAAAACCAGGTTTTCATTTTCCAGTCTGCTGGCCGAGCGCAAATGTGTTTTTAAAGTCAGTAGATATACATAATGTGAAAAAGAAACAAAGGTCTTCTTCTATATATTACATGTGTAAAAAAGCAAAGGGCCATAATTCAGGCAAAATTGATCCAAACACAAAACCCAGACAATATGCCCAAGGGCACTTGATAACAATACTTCTGTGAGAGTTTGGTTGAAATCCCTTGAGAAATGTAAGAGGAGTTGTGCACAGAAGGAATTGTTTACACCGGCCCACCACCGACGTACCTCAATCTAATCACCAGGATTTTGTTTTCAGAAAACCTGGTTAGTAAGTATTTTTTTCCATATCAAGGAAATATAGAGGATAATTGTTTGCTTCTGTGTAATATGGAATACGACGTCATAATGTCATAAACGCCTGAATGTCTTTGACGTTGCATTTGTTGAAATCATTCAATGTACTGACTGGGAACCAAATGTGGCAAAACTGTGAAAAATAAAGTTGATACTTTCAACAATTCATTTCACTTCAACAAAAAGCTGTAAATCCAAAAAATTTAGTTGAGTATGAACTGGCGGATCTGGAAATCTTGAGAAATGTAGGAGGAAGTGGGCACGTGACAGTATTCTTCTATATATAACATATGTGGAAAAAAAGCAAAGAGCCATAATTCAGGCAAAAATTACACACAAAAAAAAGAAAGAAAGAAAAAAAATTGCTCTGTGTGGGGTTTGAACCGCTGGTCTCATGAGAAATTTTGTCATCTTACTGTAACAGAATACTCCAAAGTATACAGGACTGGTAATCTATTCTAAAAATAGACAGTAATAACAGAGTATTCTCCCTTTTATAATAACAGAGTATTCTCCCTTTTATATATACTTAAATAAGGAGACACAAAATTGCTAACGGACGGACGGACGGACGACCAGGGGCATAACATTATATATTCAAAATTCTTTAGTTCATAATTATAGTTCTGTGAAAGTTTGGTTGAAATCCCTTGAGAAATGTAGGAGTTGCACACAGAAGAGTATTTCTCTATATATATTACATTATGTGGAAAAAAACAAAGGCCCATAATTCTGTCAAAAATGATCAAATCACAAAACCCCGACAATATGCGCCAGGGCACTTGGTGACAATAATTCTGTGAAAGTTTGGTTGAAATCCCTTGAGAAGTGTAGAAGGAGTTGCGCACAGAAGAATTACATATTTGAAAAAAAACAAAGGGCCATAATTAGGTCAAAAATGACCAAATCACAAAACCCCGACAATTTGCGACAGGGCACTTCATGACAATACTTCTGTGAAAGTTTGGTTGAAATCCGTTGAGAAATGTAGGAGGAGTTGCGCACAGAAGAAATTGTTTACGCCCGCCCGCCGACGAACCTCAATCAAATAACCAGGATTTTTCCTTCGAAAACCTGGTTAAAAACAACCAGAGGCTAGGCGTAAACAATATCAGTAGTTCGTTTTATGTAATTCTTAATTTTCTGTACAATATCGATACAGTCGCCACATGTTGGATCTCAATTTGAATATGTCTATAGTGATGATGCTTTTGTACTACAGTTTGATTCCACTATTACGACCACCTTCCGTACTTTTGATAAATGGTCTTAATAGCGGAATGGTCAAATTCTGTGGTCTGTTTACAGTAGCGGATAATAAATCAGTTTAAATTGTTCATTAGTGACAGGATACGATGGTCGCTTTAATGGAATAGCGGGATGGTCGCTTTACTGGTATATTCGACCAATAGAATATATAATAAAACAGTTGGTTCTTTAAAATAATGGTCGTAATAGCGGCGTGGTCGCATTTTCGGCGTGGTCGTAATGCGGAACTCTACTATACGCTATTACTTCACTATACATTTTTGTATTTCAATTGTAAGAACAATATATTTTATCCTTATTTGGTGTTATTTCAGGCACTGCAATATCTTCTTTGATTCAGTCTCTATGGTATTCTGTTGATCTTTCTTCATTAAATAGCATTGTTTCTCTTAATATTTTATTTGCGTAATTTTAAGCAATTGTAAAGACTGCCTTTCAAAATATTTTAAAAAAATCTCAGAAGGTCTTAGTTCATTCACAGACAATTCGGTCATGAAATACGGGTACAAATTGGAAATTTATATCTTGTTTTCACGTGATCTACGATTTTTTCATTAATTTCCCTGTCTGAGCTCAAATCTCTCTGGATGTAATTATTTTTGTGAGTTACTGCAATATTTTCCAGAAGTTTAGTTGAACTCAAAAGCAAAGGAAACTTTTATTTCGTTCCGTTTATAATTTTCGTTGCATTTTCTGAGATTTAAGTCCTGAATGCCTGATAGATTAATGCTTAGATTTTATTTCCAGTCTACTTGCTTTTTAATTTTGAAGAGCTACTGATATTTGTAACTCCTGAAGATTTTAATCAATTTAAACTGTAATAATTAAAGAGACTTTCATTGCGGATATAAATAAGAACGTCCAAAATGTCTGTTACTAAAATCAAGTTGGATTTTATGTTGAATAATTTATTTTCATGCATTTTTGGAATCTACTTATACACTTACAATACAGTTAAAAACAGCGACAACTGACGGAAGCAATTTGTTTGTTACATGTATATATGATTACCGTAGTTTTATCAAATTATACACACTTTATCTAAAAATGAAATTCAAAGCGAACATCAGACATTTTATTGATAATAATGATGGAGACAACAACAACAGCAACCACAACAACAACAATAATAATAATAATAATAATAATAATAATAATAATAATAATAATAATAATAATAATT
The DNA here is from genome assembly GCA_022818135.1 of Saxidomus purpurata. Lineage (NCBI taxonomy): Eukaryota > Metazoa > Mollusca > Bivalvia > Venerida > Veneridae > Saxidomus > Saxidomus purpurata. Next base: position 43,156 of record JAFMSR010000393.1, on the reverse strand, counting down.
ATAATAATAATAATAATTATAATAATAATAATAAATATTATTATGAATAATAAGCACTATTAGTGAATAAAAATACAAATTACTTTATTTCAAGTAGGCCTTCCAACAGCAAATGAAACAAGAAAATTAGAAAGTTATTTAATGAGTTAAACGTTTATAAACGCGTGAAAAGAGTGGAATGTGAGTAAGAAAATTAATGGATAAACCACTGTATGGTAATTGACATGTGGTATGATCCATATTGGAATGGTTGTCCATATTGGAATGGTTGTCCATATTGGTATGGTTGTCCATATTGGAATGGTTGTCCATATTGGTATGGTTGTCCATATTGGTATGGTTATTGTCCATATTGGTATGGTTATCCATATTGGTATGGTTGATTGGTTGTCCATATTGGTATGGTTGTCCATATTGGTATGGTTGTCCATATTGGTATTTTATTTTTTCTTTGGTTCTAGGACACCTACCAATGTAATTTTTGTTTACGTGTAACGCTGAGTTGTCTCTTACAGCCTAGTCCTTCTTCAGAAACAATTGAAGCAGCGTCATGTTTATGAGTAAGTTTTGCCACCAGTTTAGAGCAACTGGGAGTATGTTCAATTAATAAAGGTTGGTAAACTAGTGAAAGAATGTAAAATCAAGTGTACACATTTACCACAGGTAGCAGAAAAAATGCATATTATATTTACAAAATTATTTTCACTTTTAAGAGTAATCATAGGAACATTTGTCATTTGCCAAAAATGATTTATATTCTAGACCTAGTTCGTGGCACACTATATGTAAGTTAACGATTGTGACGTGCAATATAATTCTCTTCTTTTGCGCAAACTCTTTTAATTCAATAATAAATACTTTCAATATTCCTCAGGAAATAATAATTATAACTGTTTTTCTATTTACAACAACTCTTTAATTCAAATTTTCGGCAATATTGCCTTTTTCAAGAAATTTGTCTGCACTTTTTTTAATTCACATGTGTTTTAATTCATTTCTAAAGCGTGTGAGAAGTTGATAGTGTGTGAACAGATATCGACGCTTACGTTTCCTCCAAATACCTGCAAAAGATAGAACAAAATATATAAGGAAGATTTGCTATTAGATACAGGCACCTGACAAGTACATCTAGCAGACACCATTTTCCATAAATGATCCTAAATAAGTATTGACGAAGATAATATAACTTGAAATTTCCTATTTGTTCATAAATCTTGTTAACGGTGTATAGAATAAAATGGCAAATAAAATGCATTATGGAACATCACAGAAATGCTGCAGTATTTGCACTTTCCTCTGTACCATACAAAGTATGTACAGATCACATTATCTGATAACAATCCCAGGAATGTCATGTTTTCATTTGATGTCGATTCTTTATAACTTATAAAGCTTCAGATATCTTTGTACTGTCCCCAAAAATGATAAAAACAATGGTGTAGATGATTGAATTTCTGAACGGTTTTACCATCTCTTAAAATTTATCTCAGAGGCGCAGTTGAAATTTTTTATTCTATCACATTTGTCTTTGATAGTAAAAGAACAAAGGCAAATTAAGGCATCTGTCTAAAAACGAGACATCACAATATCACTAACTAGCAAACTACTCCAAAATGTTGCCTTTCATGATTTCGTATCAACATAATAAAGGGTTTTATTTGTATTGTTTGTGGATAAAACGGATGATAATATTTCAAATATATTTGCAACGCATCTTTATTGTTTACTTTATCAGTGAACAATGACAACATTAAACGATTACAATTTCAAATATTCTATAACCGTTACGATAAATGTTTGTTTTCACTATCTGTAAATGTTGAAACGTTTGCACAGAGCTTACGTACTTGATTCAGCAGGGCTCGGATATTTTAGAGTTATAAGGTAAATACTTATTCTTGTGTGTAAAGTAACCTCATGTAATCAATCCTGTTTATACTTATACTTAATTGAATACTAATGTTTCCGTATTGGTCATTTGTATAATGAATAAGCATAGTAAATTAATCAGCCGCCTGTTTTGAGTAGCCATCGCCTTGCTGGTTGACTTACGTTTGAATTATATACAGATCTTAAATATCATTGTTTTAAAAAATGAAGGCGATAATCTTTTTGTTGCTTCTATTCCAAAAGGCTCAAACGCCAAATTGATTGAATTTCATTTCATTATGCAATATGGAGCTGATGCTTATTCAATAAGAATTTATAGTAGGCAGAATTTTTAGTACATGTAGTCATTGAAGAAAAAATAAAGTCTTGGTCCAATACGATCCAACAATTTTTTCTATGAAAGTGAAACAAAGTCAGGAATCAGATGGGCGGCAATTCTGTTATTTTTCAAAGAGTTAAACTCTATTGTGATATTTCACAGTGGGGGCAGGTATACTTTTTACCAGTTTACTTGTTACAATGTGTAACAAAAAAATCATATCTCAACATTCAGCAGATAAATAAACCAATCAATTTAAAACTGAAAGTAGAACAAGACATTTCCCCAGTCGATGATTTTACTTCCAATTTTTATATTGAATTGATAACATTTCTGCTAAATGTTTATCACTATTAGTTTATTGATGGCTTATTCTTTGAGGTACGACCTGCAGTTTTGTGAGCGCTTAATGTAGATTTCTCATCGATGATGTAGTTGTTCTCAGAATATTGAAGTCACCTGACTTCTCAACCTCATAGGAATTAGGCGTGATACATTGCAATAAGATGTGTTATTCAGGAACGGAGACCAATTGCCCTTACAACACGGATTAAAAAATAAAATAAAGATGTTTAGTCCCAAATGTTGCACACAAGCACAGATATCCTCTGAAAAAATTATTTACATCCTGATGTAATGAACGTAATCGGTTTCGGTATAACATTCCTTGCTTGATACTTTTGAATTGTTGGTACCGGTATATCTTTTAGCGAGAAAATCTCAATACAGCTTTTGCTTTCGTTTGATCATGGTGTTTAGAAAGACCTAGAAATTGTACATTTCATGTGTGTATTGATATGCTGGCATATTAATTAATGTTAAGTTGATTAGTTAAAAGCAGATTCGTGCGTAAACAATGTAATAGAAGACTTTGACATTAATAGTTACAAAACAGAAACTAAAATGATTGTCTATTGTATATACTATATACAGCTGATTTGCAGAAAAGATCAAGACATTTGGCTTACTGAAATTCAAACTAGTCTAGATAATGGAGACGTGAGCAGCTGTTGTGCCTATCCGAGAAAAACACAATCTTAAATGCATCGACATATAAGATACGCTTAGGTCACATTTATGTAATTGATCAGGCGACAGTTAACTTTCAACAATCTTGCCATTTTCATAATATCATCATCTAAACAGACGATGCAACTTTGTGAAATTCTCAATGCATTCTGAAAGGTTTAATGGAATAAATGCAGGGATTGTTCTTCATTCTGTTTTGATTAATTCTCTGCTATATTGTAGTGCTTCACCGCATTAGTTAACTTTGTTTATCTGTCCAGATGACTATTGACCGATTGCAATGAAAAGAGGACTTTATAGCGCTTTGATAGTATCATTATGTCAGAAAAGGAGGCGTGTTTTATGACTCATGCAGAAATTCGATTTTTTCTTCTCCATCACTGCATTGGTTATTTAAAAAATATATAAGTAATCTCAAACAGTCTGGATGCATTATACTTTGATAGTGTTCGATTCGCCTCAACAGAGACATCTTCAAATATCAAAGGTAGAATAACACCTTTTCTTTACTAAAAGTCTTAAAATATGAGGCAGCTGATGTTGACTTAGGGACGATAATTGAGAATATGAAACCAGAATATCCATATACCAAATTACAAAAAAGTTGTACATTTTATCTGCAAACCTATAACTAGATCTGTATGAGCGTTTAACACTCTATTAAAACGTTTAAGCATAATTATGACAATCTTCAGATAGATCTACTAGAAGACTATGTTGTTTTGAATTGCTCTTATTTTCTGACGCTGAATGTTGTTGACGCAAACTTTTCATAAGAGATGAAAAAGGTAATCTATAGAAACAGTATAGCCAAATACATAACAACTGTAAAAGTCTTTTTTTGCGAGGTTCTTATTTTTTCTGTTTTTCTCGAATAAAGCAGTTCGCGAATCTGTCGAACTCGCTAAAATAGCAAACAAAAAATAATTTTATATAAAACAGTGCTGGATCGCAGAATCAAAAACTCGTGAATAAATAGAAAATTTGAAAATTGTGAAATATACAACAGGTTTTTTTCAGGGGAAGGGGCAGGGGAAATGTGAAGGATACGGTGTCATACAAACTTTTAGAACATGACGGTAGTCACTAACCTCAATGCATTCTTTGCAAAAGAAAATCAAGAAAAATCAGTGTAATCTATCTATGTTTAATTTACAAACGAAAACGCGCATGCATCTAGATGGCTTTTCCCTGAAAGATACGATCTATTATATTTTGCAATCATTTCCTTGATATTCAGTGCTAGTTGCTCATTAATACTTATTTAATGTTCGCTATTCTTAATGAGAAAAGAGTGCGTCTTGATTCAGACTCATTCACGTTCTTTTTCTTTGTATTTGACTGCACAGTTTTATATTTTAGGCTATAACGTTATGAAATAAATAAAATCTAGTTTATATGTGTTGACGTTGTGTTGCCATGTCTAAGCATAGTTTTCATATACAATGTATATGTAAGTCCGATATGAAAGTGTGAATTTTGACTGAATCCGCCAAAGCTTATTTAACTTGTAAGCTTTCCCCGTCAGAAAAGACCTTATTGCTATTACTGACTAAACTATCCCATTTTTTTTAAATTTAGCGCCATAATTCATTAGTTACTCATAGTGCTTAGTAAAAGTATATTGTGTAGCTGTACATAAAGAAAAAATTCCTACGGTTAAAGTTCTCCACATTAAGATGATCATGTATGTTTTACGTGTTCCCGCACTGCATCTCTAATTGTAGATAATACATCTTGTTAGAATTTTTCAGACTCCACTTTTTGCCACAAATTTATTTTTATATAGATTCTACATACAGGATATTAATTCGTAAATTAGATACTTCATTAACGAAGCCTAGAGTACTTTCATCAGACATTCTATATCTCTGATTTCTCCAAAAATAATTCAGAGAAATTATGCATGTATCCGTTAATTATGTGACTAATCTGTGAAGCGTACATTTATTTATGAATAGTGTCAAATTTAACTTTAAACTATGAAAACCCCATAGCTATTATATATATTAGGACCTAGATTAGACAGACTTTTAATTTCAGGTTACTAAGTTTCTTTTTATTTAGTGATGACACGGAAGTATTTAATGTATACTTTCGTAGTGGCAACAACAAATGTATAAAACAAAGGATATTTTAATTCAATTTTTTAAAAGTTTTTTTTTCTTTAGAATTGTTGTTTTCTGTAAATACTTTGTTAATAAAAAACATGTCGACAAACATATATAAAGTTTTGAAGACATTTCGATGGACAAGAACTACTTCTTAAATGACTATGATGATTATTAACACTGGGAAAATTCGAGCACATGCAAAGCGGTGTGTGGGCAATCCTCAGCTAAATACTATATTACTAATTAGACATGTTTTTACCGTCTTTACTGGATGTAATTTAATATTTTAATACGAATACGAATGTGAATATTTTATTACACATAAAGCATTTTACAATCTTCATAGCATATTTTAACAAGAAGTGAAGATCAAACAATGGATTGCAAGAGCTGAAATTAAAAAAGCATATCAAAATGTGTGTGCAAAGAACTGTATATAAATCACAAGTCAAGTCTCAAAATACACAGAATCATTATTAGTTTTACCTGTTTCTGTACGAGCAATCTTACAGGAAAATGTAATATCAACACTTATTCTAGGTTGAAGAGGTATTCGTTCTCGGTCTTTCTAATAAAACACTGACATTTTCACACTTGTCTACCGCTACAGATCTAGTGGACGTAGATTATATAAAAGTTTGGTCTTTGATTATAGCAACAAGTGACAAATATATGTTATATCGATGTATTCATTTTCCCCTAAAAAATTAAAGGAAAGTCCATAAAATTTAGTTTATTTTGGCGGTAAATAATTTCTATATTGTATAAATACACATTCAGCATAAGGCCGAATTCAATACAGTCGACGGCCGCGCTTTTTTGAGTAACTGAAAATCCCGGATGTGACGTCACACTAAAACCTTTGTACATGTATTAACACTCCTTACTGCAGTTTGTGGAGCCACTTTGGTGCGGTAGTAGCGCGTTTGTCTCATGATCAAAAGGTCCCGAGTTCGATCCCAACCAGTGCCCAAGTGTTGTCTTAAGCGATACAGATCACTCTCTCTCTCTCTTCGATGTTGATTCCACCTTGAGTGAGTCTCGAGAGCGATTAATATAAGTTGTAAGAACTTGTTTCGCAGTACAGATTAACTAAGTTACTATAAATATTTAGATTTGAGAAGTGCAAATAAAGTTCACGTACTCTCGTATGTGTTGCATTATGCACGACGTTGAAACTATAGCTTTATTTACATGTACATTTGTGTAGGACATGAGCCAGAGCTGTCATGAACCGACCGGCGGATGAACACACGTTGTAAAAAATGTGTCCTCATTACCGGCCGATGGCATGTGTAGAAATAAATATTTTAATTTGTCTGTAAATTTCTCATATATGACCTATAAATAAACCCGGAAGAATTGAAAGTCGAAATATTATGAATACATGACCAAAGATTAATCAATCTGGATGACAAATGCGCGATGTAATAACCATAGAAATGGGTGACTACTTGTGTCGGATGAAAACAGACGATTCATTTAGCAGTTATTTGAATAACCTATACTTGAACTCCTCTCAACTAAGGACACAGTTTCTAAACGATAGTCCCCCCGCCCCTCAAAAAAATCAAACATACAAACAAACAACATATTGAATGTTTCAAGTAATTTTTCCGCAAGACTGACAATGAAAGGTAAACGATTATTGTCAACTCACAATACATGTAAAACTTAATATTACAGATTTATATGAAATAGACATAAATAACAGGTTTATATGAAAGATACATAGCCTAGACAAAATTAAGACTGTTACAATTCTTGTTACTACATTGTACAATATACAAAGCAAAAGTACAGGATAGAACATAATTTTGTTATATCAACAATCACAATTGAAATAATTACCATTCAGATCTTGTAGAAATACAGAAACCAACGGTAAATCTATGGTAAAGTCGAATTTAGACAACGTTCTTTGTTGTGTTGATGGAGCTTGACATATGTCATAATATGTGTACACAGTGTATCTAATAGTTTGTTTTCCTCTGCTTCCGCCCGCAAGTTATCAAGAGCAGACGTTTCAGGCCACAGAAGTCTAACCTTTTCCTCATATACTACTCTCAAAAACCCTGTCAACTTTTCGACTTGACATTTTTTAATAAACAGAGGCAGTAATGGCACTTTTGAAGAAATTGCCATTTTCACTTCCAGATTACACCAGGGACTTTCTAGAAAGTTTTCAGTTACAACAGCTACAGTCACGTGACTTTCTATAATTGCTACACGACAAATTTCGTCAATATCAATCCCTAATAAGAAATTTTTATCGTGTACAATGATAAGCTGACTCGGGTCCATCTGTGGCAAGAATTGCAGCAATTTGGTGTTCAGTTTGTGATATATTTTTGTCATAACAAATTGGTAATTCTTGGAACAATATGCAAGGAATACAATGAACTTTGGATTTCTTAGAGGACTTCCCCTAACATTTGGCCAGTCCTGAAGACTTATAACAGCGGGCATGTTTTGATTTTCAGCGCTTTTGCTTTTGCTAGCATTTGCATTTTTCCGTCTGAAAATTATAACTACAACTACAATGATTAGTACTGTAACAACCAGACTAACTACTGCACTTACTACTATTGATATATTAACACTGTTTCCATTGACTAACTGATTATCACAGACAGAATTAACAAATACTTGCGATATATTTTCACTGATAAGTGTCCTTTTGTCACTGTAGTCACATAGAAAAGGTGTCATTGATAAGTTTTCATTTTTGATAACATTTAGCAGACGGCAGTCACATCCTAATTCATTTTCAATCAAAATAATGTCTATACCCGTTCCCAAGTATGAAATATGTTGAATCACATTAATACCGAGATGCTTAAGAATATTATGACGCAGATCCACAGATAGAAGGTGTGTACAAGCAGACAGATCCGGGTCAAAATGTGTCAGTTTATTCCATGAAATATTCAAGTACTCCAAAAGTGTATTTTGAAGAAACGTATTCTTTGGTATCATAACGAGATCATTGTGAGAAATATCGAGCTCAGTCAAATTGTGATTTTGACTGAACAGTTTTTCAATTTGCTCGTCTTTTAGTCTGTCCAGACAAAACCCTGCTAAACGTAGAGTTTTCAATGCAATCATCGCATAAAACATATGCGGCTTAATCAATGGACCATCAAATAAAACTACAGGATATGACATGTCGAATAATCTTAACTTATGATACCCAAATATTACACCAATCTGTTTAGAGAATTTACTGTGTGATAAAATATGGTTCCAAATGTTATTTTCTTCAAAGCACACATCTTTACTGAAATCAAAGAAAAGGCTATCCAGATCGACATATCTTGTTTGTAAAGTGCGAATACTAGTTCCTAATATTACACAACCATTATCAGACACATATTGCTCAGGATTACAACTCTGAGAGGCGTTTCTCTTAAATAACCCTTTAGGCTTTCCGAATATCGAAAATTATCAAACCCTCTCGGAAAGAATGGCCAATGATCGAGCACTATATTAGATATGTTTCTTAGTAATGATAGAAGCGTAGGAAAACAACCTGGCGTTCCAAGCAGAGGAGTTCCTGAGATGTTCAATGTTTCGAGGTGAGGAAGTAAACTGAATGGTGCTAATAAAGTTGTCAGTCTGGTCCAACTCAGGTCGAGAACTTTAAGAGAACTGTTGGCTAGAGACTCGAACATTCTTGTTCCAATAATTGCGCCTGGTAAAACTTCGGCATTGTGGTTCCCGCTTATATTCAGAACCTCCAGTTTTGAAGAATTAAGCTGATTTAGTCCATTTGTGATGAAATCAAACGTAAGAAATGAATTCCATGATATCTCTAATCTTTCAAGTTCCGTTAAACTTCGAAAAGCTCCGGTTTCAATTTTCACCACACTGCAGTTATGAATTCGCAAGTGTTTAAGACGTACAAAGGGTTTGAACAAATTGTAATGTATCGTAAAATTCTCTTCATTACCAGTTATGTCTATGTTCTCAATCTTAGAGAAATTCCCAACTAAGAAGTCAAGGTAGGGTGACCCTTGACCATTCAGTGTCATCGAACAAAAACGACCATTAAATCCCTGCGTACACGCATTGGCTATCTTTGTATCGTTGAACGAACGTATTCCAAGGAAATGTACTAAGATACAATAAAAAAACAGCTCCGCCGAAGTGATAGCCATAATATTTACAAGTATACACTAGGAAGTTAATAAACAGATCAAAATCTCACAGGGAAACCTTTTCAACAGAGCGTGAAATATAGTTCAATGTGTTATCTCATGTTAAGGTATGTGAATTATTTATGTTATAAACTTGTAAGCGCTGATACTTGATAGCTGTTTATTAGATACAGAAGCATGTAATTTCGAACTCAGAAATTTAGATATCAACGATGACGTCCTTGACAAACCACGAAGATACGATCACAATAGACATAGCGGGTTTTGTTAACGGTAGTTAAAAACTTAGGGCATTTTGGTAAGTGAGTTTAAAAAGTAAAAAAAAGTAAAGACTAAATTTATCGTGAAAATGAGTCTATGCCACTGAGACAAACCGTAATAAATATTGTGATTTATGTATGTTCTTGCTTTTTCTTATTACGTTACTTTTTAAGAAGAGCGCATTCGCAAAATAATAAAATAATTCCTAAATCAACAGTATGCTAGCAACCTATGGCGTTATAAATCCTTAAATAAATAACTGCATCAGAAAAGATTTGTTCTCTGACAATTTACTATCATTTTACACTCTTCATATCGTATCTATTGTATACAAGTATGATAAGCGTGGCCTAGATATAGCACGAATATTCACTGAGGAAATTTAAATTGCCGGTAAGAACGATCTTTTATATATTTTTAGCCCAAAATGAATATCATATTTATGCAGATGATTAATAAAGGTAAATAAACAAACAAATTCTTACCAAGAACCAGCAAAAGTGTACTATGTGAAGAATAGCATTCTGTAGTTACTCAACATGTACACTGTCAGCTAAAATTACGCTAAATCAAAATGGTGAATCAAATTTTTGATCCGGCTAAAATTAATGTAAAAAATTGCCAGTATTTTCGAAATTGGCATTTTAATAATTAACGAACCTTTGACCACTAACCTTTTTTAAACAAAGGTCGTTTTCAAAATTACAACTTTCAATAATTATAAACATAGTTACTTCGTGCAACTCTAGATACAACCCTTTTGTTTAGTTGAAAGGTCAACACTGTCAGTATTCAGCTCAAGTTATAAACGTATATGGCTTATTATATGATAACACCACATGACTATCGTTGTACTTACTGTTAAATTATTCCATATTTCTTGGGCGTCCGCAGATTACAATCTTTAAAACTGGATGATTTTTATCTTCACGGCAGAAGAAGGAAGTTAATTTACAACTGGCGATACAGACATTCCTTAAAGCGACAGGCATAACAGAAAGATAAGCTTAACGGTATACCAAATTGCTTAAAGTGTAGGTAGAATCAATAGGACTTAAAACTCATACTTACCTTTGTGATTGGCGTTTAAACACCGTGGGTGACGCCCTGTGTATATCGTAAAAAGCGACTAAATTGGCTTGGTGAGCTGACATGGTAAAGCCCCATGCAAGTGGTGACACAAACCACTCAAGGAGGTAGCCGCATGTCAGTGCAATACACATAGTTTCATCACTTTACGACGTTCGTGCATATATCATTTCTGCTGCGGGTAGTCGATGCGCCATTCGTTAAAATTCATACTGCCTAATACGAGTACACTCATATTTTATAATAACGTTTGATTTCATGGTTGATTCTTGAAAGTAAATAGGCAATAAATTTTCTTGTTTAAACTAGACTTCTACAAATAATAAATTGTTTACATGTAAAACATGTAATGACAGTACATTGTACATATCGGTGACCTAACTGATTATCTCCAAGATGATAGATGAGTTGCCTCGGATGAATAATATACATATACGTAGTACGGGGGTATTTTAAGTTAAATTTGCTTTTGACCTATATAAAGTAAACCATTATATATTATGCATTGTTTTGGAAAACAACTGAACTATAATCGTTGCATGACTGTCGATTCCATATACATGTATTGCACACAGTCATGTAAACGGGAATTGCTATAGAATATTTCTAAACTTTCAATAAATGCTCTTCTCTTTTAACTCTAAGTGAGAGGATTTATCAAACAAAACTCTTATGACTCTTAAAGGGCTGTGTTATGAAAAAGAATATGATGTAAGAAAATTCAATTTTCTGTACACAAGATCTCGTAGATTTTGCATCAGTATGAAATCATCAAAGTGAATGTAAAGTGCAGTGGAATTTAGACAATGTCAAAATAAGTCACAGATTGATTTATGTTATCGTTTTATTGACAGTTGAACATCATATTAAGAAGGGTCTTTTTAAACTAACTTTTTAAAATTGATTACTGAAAAATCTGAAGGTAAGTAAAATGTAGTACAGGGCTCTTTAGTCGGAAAATGTCTAAAAGTTGTTCAAATAAACAATGCTTATTTTTTATCAAATTTTAAAGCAATGCACAGTTGTCTATACATTTGATATAAAGCCAACTTTAAGGTATTTCCTTTCCGAACCAAAATGTTTTACAGCTATTTCATTACTTTATTACGCTCTTTTACGAATTGATAAAAGGAACTCCCAAGTCTCAAACGGACTTTTTCTTTACAACTTGAGACAAAGATTCATATTCATACCTGGGTGATATTATATCATATGCGTAATTGTCTATTATTTACAAAGCAGTATGATATCAACATGAATCGCGACAGTGTCACGAAATCAGGTTTCAATATTTGACCAGTGACAAAATTAGGGGATTCCATGAATGAATTGTATGTTATAAAAATACGCGTTGCAATAAAGGGAGAGAATAAAATGCATCGGCTTCAATTATTTAAACATTGGCTAAGTTAGAGAGCCGACAATGTAAATTCATTGACGAATACTCTTCTATAACCCGGCCGATAAAGCTGGTTATCAAAGTCGGTCGAAAAATTGTGCCCTTATGCATTCTGACAAATGTTGACAATTCGATAAATGTTTCTCAAGTTCTTAATCGGACAAAAACCCACACTCCCGCTTCTGCATTCGCAAGACTAATATCCAAAATTACTTTTGCTGGAAACTTGGTTAAAATTAGAACAAAGGATTTAAAAAATTGAGGTCCCTTTAGGGCCGCCCCATTTATTATAGATACAAAACAATGTATAAACAAGCTATGTGGTTTTTGAAAAGACTATATTTAAGTTTAACAATACCTTTTTTGTAAAAACAACGTCTTTGAAAAGGTAATGTTTACATATATATCATGTTAGAAAGTGTGCACGTTTCTTTTTATGATGACTATAGTTATATGGGTTATAAACCTTTCACGTGTATCATGTGAAGCAAGCATGTCACTGTATGGAACAATAGCTACATCGATCAGTATAGGGTTAAATGTTACGTAACGTCCATTTAAAAGCTTTTTGCATGATTTGCCCGTGTAGTGTCTAGGCAAATGTGAAATCGGTCAAATGATCTCTCATTACTTTTTTACAACTTCTTGGAGTAAGAAAAACACACAGCGATTTCAATATTTTCAAAACTCGCAATTCCCAGACTCTCTCAACGTCAACGTATTGAAGCTTTGATAATGTTAACAGAGATGACTACGTCGATAACTTTCACGGGAATTTAATTGCCATAGAAGCACAGTAAATAAACTTTAATGCCAGGTTCCAGCAAACAGGAACAGTTGCCGATCGTCCTCGAACCGGCAGGCCTCGTGTAACAAACGTCAGATTAGACCGTCATTTTAATCTGAAGCATACCATGTGTCGTTTCTAAAACACTACCGCTACAGCGAGGCAGTACGGTATTAGCAGGGACACCGTTCTGAGGCTTGTGCGTCATTGTGTTCGGCCTATCAGACCAAAACGAGCTTACGTGCTCGTACGATGTCATCGCGTTGCTCGTTTGTACTAGGCACGGCTTCATCTCCGTTGGACAAGACGTCAGTGGGATAGAATTGTCTTTTCCGATGAATAAAGATCATGATGGGAGGTGGGAGGGGTATTTAGGAGGAGAGAGAAGAGGTTTTCTGACGCCTGTGTTGTATAAAGGAACAGGTTTGGCGGGGGCAGTTTTATGGTTTAGGGCGGGATCATGGGAAACAGGAAAACTGATCTGGTAAATGTCAATGGCAATCTTAATGCAACCGAGTACGTTAACAGGTAGGTGTTAAGACCAGTAGGTTCCTTTTTTTAAAAAACACCCCCCCCCCACATTGATGCACGACAAGCATGTCCGCATACGGCACGGCTAGCGCTACAATACCTAAATGCATTTGGCGTTAACGTCTTGCCTTGGCCTGCCGTTTCTCCTGACATCAACCCATTCGAGCATATTTGGGGATATTCTTGTTCGTACAGTTAGTTCAAGACATGTCGTCAAAAATTTGCAGGAGCTACAGAATGCTAGTTGGCCCATCTCTCATCCATTCTAACGCGATGTACAGGTTATCGGACACCTGGTGGCCATCCATTATCAAATAATCAAAACAAAACCATTAGGAAAGCTGCAAAACGTGATTATACTCACAATAACATCAATATCACAGTTTGCGTATTTTCATTTTTACCCTTGAATTATGTGCATCTATAGAAACCGCTATTTTAAAAAAAGATTACTTGGGTTTGTATGCAATTGAATAAGCTAAACAGTGATACCAAACATCATATAATTTCTATGATGGATATCAGGCAAACTCAGATAAACCTGTATGCACACTTTCTTTTGCGTTTGAGAATATAATTCGAAATATGTATTGTGGTACATTAAAATATACGGTACAACTGAGTGTGTTTCAAAAATTTATATAAAAATGTAAGATTTTACAAATAAGTTTCACATTAAATGTTAAATCAAAGGAAATCAATATTGTTTATATCAAGGCATTTTAGGAAAACAATGGATGAAATGCTTGAGGGCGTAAATGGAAAAATTACTGTTGGCTCAGGTGGTCCCGATAATGAAGTACACAGTGATGTGATACTAGATAAATTCAACACCCTTGAAGAAGTTCGGGAGGCAATAAAGCGAATCGGGCTGGAAACGTGCAATTTAATATTCGGTTAGTGCGCTTCAGACAATTAATTAATTGAATATATAGTTATTCAATTTAGTAAAAACAAGAAACAGAGCAAATCTAAATCGTACTATAAAACCAATGTTCTGTGTATAAAGTTGGAAATTAACGATTTACATAATAATAAACTTTTTGTTCGTCATAACTTTGAGCACGAAGAAACAAAAACTTCTATAAATTTGATCATAGTTAATGCATATGGCTTCAGTAGTTAGTCGTTTTAATTAAACAGAAATTAACGTAAAAAAGCGAAAAATCCCAGGTAAATACAGTGTTGTTACATAAACAATTTGTAGTTAAAAAGTTATCCGACGTTTTTTAGATTGTTTACGTTAGTGTAGTGCTTTGGAATGCACGAAACAGGATTTAGAGTACGTGGTTCGCTTTCTATAATGTAATTAATAATCTAAGATATTTGTTTTGACGTCATACAAATGACAAAAAACTGTGACAATCATTTTGCGACTTCGTAGGCAGTTTAGATAAATAATATAACCGATCTTTTTGGTAAAAACTGACATACACTATCTGATGCTTTTATACGAAACAACCCGAAAACCATAAAATATGATATAAAATTCCAGCTATATTCGAGTAATATGTAATTACACTATGTTTTGAAAAACGTACCAAATAAAATATCTAGTCCCAAAAAGCCTCAAAAAGAGTGGTATGAAATATGATAAACATGTACCTTAATCGTAGTAGACGTATTAGAGATTAATGTAGACACGCCAAACTGACATAATGATACTCATTAAAAGAAACTACTTGATAATAGCATTATATGCCTATCTTAAATATTTTATTTTATTTTAAGACTGAAAGGGAAACTGCACATATTATGTTTGATGGGGATTACTCATTTCTTCACCATTTACAGGTATCGATTACACTATGAGCAATAAAAGTCAGGGAAATGTTACATTTGAAGGGAGATGTTTACATGCACTGTCAGACACTTTCCTGAATCCCTACCAAAGAGTAAGCTGAATTATAAACTCGGATTTCAGAAGTAAGATCAATCTCTAAATTGCAGACATGAACAAATGTTACAGTAGTAAAATACTGCATTGTTAAATACTGACTTATATATACATTGTACTACACGAATGACGTTACACGCACGTAATATGCAAATTTTGACGACTGCTACGTTCAAACTACTGTACTACCCGAATCCAAGGTTTAACTTTGGATGCCCTCGTTGAAAGCGATATTAATCAAATGAATCAATTTAAACATTGCAGAAATTAAAAAGGACTGCGGTTTAAATAAGTAATTGTTACGTATTAACTTGTATTTTCAGGTTATGTGTATATTAGGTGAAACTTTGGGACCCCTAGATGAAGATGGTATAATTCCAGTGTACGGGTTTGGAGACAGGCAAACCTGTGACACTTCCGTATTTGAACTTAAGCCAGGGGTAAATGTTATAATTTGTTAGTACAAATGTACATGTGTAACATGAGTTCTATCAAATTGAATTCTGATTAACATCACTAAACTGATAACTCTAAAATAACATTTCTATAAAAGCCAAAACAAATGTGTTGATCAAATCATGTGGTTATTTTCGTCAGTTATTAAATAAATAAGAATTCACAAAATAAGTTACCTTTTCTTAATATACTTTATTCATTGAAGGTACAGTGCAACGGTTTTAGCGATGTCTTAGATGTGTACAATGAAATAACACCCACCATTAGACTTGGGGGACCAACAAACTTTGCACCTTTAATTAAAACAGCGGTTGAAATTGTAAAAGAAACAAGTCAGGTTATTATGCTTCTTTCACTTCTATCATCAATTTTTTTATCTTTCCCCGCGAAACATATAACATATACTTAGCGAGATTTCAGCAAAATCAGTACAGAAAATATCCTTATGAACAGATGGTATATTTGTCCAAGCGCCCACCAGTGCTTCCTTGTAACTTGGATACCAAGTATTTTCCGTTATGTTCTAATATTTTGATTATTTACGTTTGAAACCACTTTTGATCAAATGCGCTCAGGTTTTTAAGCTTATCAACATCTATATTGCCACACAAAACTATTTTCTGTGAAAATTATTTAGAATCTTATCTATGGTTCTAGCTAAGATTATTTTTAAGACGACCAATGTAGTCATGAGCCATGCCTCCCTGCAGTCATTTTCATAACTTCACTTAAACAGTCTAAGCAGAGGGTCGCCCTAGAAGCATTATTGTGAAAAAGTTGAAATCATGCCAGTAGCTTTTTTATATTTTATCAGTCATTAATGTCAAACAAATGATGCCAGGGAGGCTATTATTGACACCGAGGGAGAGGGATTAAGAGAATATTTGAACACAGTCTGTAAAGAACCAGTGAATAATGCTACATGCAAACTATTTAAGCTTTTGACTTTACACACAATCAGGATCAGGTGAGTTCAAGGGTGGACGGACATCAACCCGTGAGCGGTCGTAATAACTCACCCTGATTTATCAACATGGAACAATTAAAGATAACACTGTCACTGTTGTATTGACTTTTCGTCTAGTAACTAAAACTATATTCTATTGAATATGTCTCGGAGATCGTGGTTCTATATGTCAATGTTCCAGCTAGTACTGCTCCATAAAATAAATATCCTGCATCATGGACACACGTGCGGGTCCGTGTCGAACTGCATATATTAAGTTTGGTCTTTTATCATATATTATTTCAGTATCACATTCTTGTCATAGTTGCTGATGGTCAGGTAGGCAATGAGTTACCTACAAAGACAGCGATTGTTGAAGCATCGCATTATCCTTTGTCTATCATAGTTGTTGGAGTTGGCGACGGACCTTGGGGTGCCATGAAGACTTTTGATGACGGCCTTACCGAGAGACAGTTTGATAATTTTCAGTTTGTAGATTTTCACCGAGTGATACAAGATGCAGAAAATCCCGAGGCAGCTTTTGCATTAAATGCATTGATGGAAATTCCTGAACAGTACAAATATTTGAAACATAACGGACTTATTCACTAACTAACAATCACGACTATCTATTTCGGGGGGGGGGGGGGGGTGTTTTTTTTTTTTTGTGTTTTTTTTGGCTTTTTTTTTTTTTTTTTTGTTTTTTTTTCTTTCCCAGGAAACACCCCCCCCCGCGGGGGCGCGGGGGGAAAAAATAGAACACAGTACGGGGGGACTCGGTAGAAATGTATACTTCTTCAATAGTTTTATAGTTTTAAAACAACCGAAAGTTTTATAAGTTATCTGTATATAATAAATAAACACGATTATGATATACAAGGAGAAGTTGAAATATTTTTTCTATTTTTAGTAAAATTCATTTTGATTTGCAGTTGACCCAGTTCCTATTTATAAAATAAGTCAAAGCAATGGTGATGCGGAGCAGTATACATATATGACTGATACGTATTCCATTTGTTAAAAACAAAACAATTTAAGATTCTTCTGTCTTTCAGTAACATAGTGGTTCCTATATGCAGATGCCAGCATCAATTGTATCTCTTTGTATAAGGAGTCATTGCAGCCTGTACTTCAAAGAAAGTTTGTTGACAATATACTGTATACATCGATCATTGAGAGAAGCAGTTTTAGGTTCTTTAATTTTCTATTTAACATTGCTCCGTATGTGCCCGTAATCAAACCTTGTGTAATTTGTGCAACGCATCTGCGAAAAAACCCAGTTGTACAATCAAAACAGATGCGCATTGAATTGTATGTTCAACTCAAAGAGCAGCATTGGGAAGGGTCTGACGTGTATGCGCACTGTTTAACCCATTCTGGACTTGAAATTTTGTGCGAGTTGCCGTGATCTGGTGCATAATGGTAATTGCGCCATCGCAGCCACTGTAAGCAAATAAAACTGAACAAACTGCGTAGTTGTAACGCAGTGTCATTTCTGTTCAGGTAATGAATTCAGGAAGCAGCTATCGAGATTAATTAATAGGACTATAAGGGACAAGAAATTTAGACTTAAAGCATTTAAACGATTTCATTACTGTGTTTCTCAGATATACATAGTCAAGTAACACACAAATAATTCGTATATATGATTGTATCTACTCGACAGGCATCAGTAACTATCGGTCCGGGAGTGATTTCTATAGAATAGAGTAGAATAGAATAGAGACCCTGACATTCGTAAAGGTCGATCATGATTTTTTTTTTTTTTTTTTTTTTTTTTTTTGGGGTGTTTTTTTTTGGGGTGGGGTTTTTTTTTTTTTTTTTTTTTTTTTTTTTTTTTTGGGGGGGTGGTTTTTTTTTTTTTTTTTTTTTTTTTTTTTTTTTTTTTTTTTTTTTTTTTTTTTTTTTTTTTTTTTTTGGGGTTTTTTTTGTTAAGATTTTTTTTTTTTTTTTTTTTTTTTTTTTTTTTTTTTTTTTTTTTTTTTTGGTGTTTGGGTTTTTTTTTTTTTTAAATTTTTTTTTTTTTTTTTAAAATAATATGACATTTCTAAAATAGAGACAACAAGACGTTAACTGGAACTCGAGTACACGAATAGCGGAGTAAGAATTTAACTGATATGCCTCATTTATAACATACCCCTCCGGCATTTATATCGTTACAGTTCCCTGATGAGTAGCTAGTATCTTAAAAAAAGAAAATAACTGTAACATTAAATACTGAATATGATTACTTTTGACTTCAATTTTAAATATCATTTTATACCTAGTGTCGTTTGCATGATTTTGATATACTTTTTTTCGCGTAACCCATTTTATAAAAGGACAATTTAATTTTTCTTTAAAATGTAGCATTAAATTTTCGGGAATGAGTACAAAATCCATTCAGTTCGATAGTTAAATGTCCAAAAATATACGGTATTTTTAACATTCCGGTATATGTACTTTCAAACGTTATGGTTCAGTTATGTTTTTACGAAATATGTCGTGCATTTCATGAAAAGAACTAAGAATAAGTCAGAATACAACTCAGCCTCGCTATTTATTTCAAATGATAAAATCCAAAAAAAGTAATATAATGATAACTTGACTATCTAAGATGTAACAAAGCACCGAGCGCGCTCTTTTATTAATGATTTCGAGTCTGGGGCTTATATATACATGTATAAAGTTTATCTTTCGGTAAGCCAGATGTGAGATCAATTTTACTTTGGCCAGATGAAAGTCATCACGGAAAACTCCTTCAATTTAAACCGGTGCACATTACAAGATCTTATCATTGACAAGGTGGAAAGTTAATAGGAACACGGTCGTATCTCTGCGTCAGATTCCGGCAACGGCCGAAGAAAGTTGATCTGATTTTAGTAACATCGCTGCAATGTGCTACTCTTTTCTCCATGTTCCACATTCTTCGTACATTGTCTATATGCTAAAAGAGACAGTATCAGGGAAACATGGCAATGGCGCAATGTTTTTTTAATGACACACAGACGCTTGGGTTCCATAGAGCGATTCTAGACCGACATGGTATCCTGTTTTCACGTTTTACATATTCACATACTATGTGCTTCAAGTATACACGCTGAAAAGCTAAAGCCACTCGAAAGATATGCCTTAAATGCAAATGTCCATCTATGCCTTTCATAAACTACTAAAATATGTCGTAAAATATTTACAAGATACAATTAAATTGGTCAAGGATTGTTCTACTGATATCACGCTTCTTTCTAATGAAATGGATTCTGGACCTCTCTTTAGTATCTCACCTATGAGATACATATATCTGCGCATTTTCCGGTGATAGATATCCTTTTTTTGCACACCAGATCGGGATATTTGCAGTTTTTGCCAGTGTTGGAAAATATCATCTTACACCCCGTGGTATAAGATGACTTAATGACATCAGAACGAACTAGGCTACTTTTATTAATGAATTTTTAAATGCCTACATTACTTCAAGAAAATAGCGCGTAAGTATAAGTCATTAGTTTCTTTTAAATTTTATTTATTTTACTTCTGCTACTATTAGCAGCATATGGTATGCAAGACAAAGAATTTGTCACTGGCTGCACATGCAGACGAGAATATCCGGCTCTCGGGTAACTGTTTTTGGTAAACAGTTATCCTCGAGCCAGATATTTCAATCTGCACGTGCAACCAGTGAAAGATTCTTATAGTCCTTCACCGCTTATCTCTCATCGCTGGCGGACTATTTTCACGTAAATTATTAGCAGCTAGCACATCACATAAAAATCGAACAGTGACTGAAAACTTTTTTATTTTTGAAAATAATATAGGGTCATGGTTATTCATTTTATTAGCTAGATCATTTTCTTACCATCTAGAACAGTTTTGAAGCAAAATTCGAGAAAAAGTTGATTTTTATTTCTTTACCCTCATCCTGTATTTACGCTTTTTTCTTCTTACTTGTGTGAAACGCAATTAAAACGGTGAGAGATTAAATTTAACATGTCCATTGAGTTGTGGATAAGGAAATGCCACCCTTGGGTTGAGATACGTTAAAAAAAAACTCTGCAGAGCCTCGGTTTGAACGTATCTAAACCATCGGGTGGGATTTCCTTATCCCCAACTCATGAACATGTTAGATTCACTTTATCTTAATGAGAGAGTACTAGAACAGAAAATGGTAGGCCATATAAGTCAACTTCTGAAAGCGATAACCTTGGTTATGCATTCGCCTGTCTCTTAAAGATAGAATAACTTCAAAAATGTTTGTATTGAATTTCAGTCTGACATCATGATAATTATTTTGAAATGCAACACCTCTCCATGGCTAAGATGCAACTTCGCCCGGGTCTTCGTCCTGATAGTCTCGCTTCCATATGTAACCTTACCCAACACAACGTTATCAGAATAAAATTGAAAGAAAGTGAAGAAAGAGATGCTGGATTATTTTTGATTTATTCAATTTTCAGTGTTTACAATGACAGTGTCCCGGATGATCGTTATGTTTCTCGCAGGTTGGAACACCTCCATGATCACAATTTAGTGCTGCACATTCGTCATTACTTTCACATGGTTCTCCTGAAATAGGAACGAATAGTGAAGTATATTTTTGTATCATCAATATAAGTTATTACTAGAAAACCAGAAGACCTCTACCAGCCAAGAGCCGGATCTTCATTTGCATATAACGCCAGAAGTTGATGGGAAGAGTGCGCTAGGATCTCCTCAGACATTGACCCTATTTAATGGCTAGACAAATTTGGTCAAAGATTCAATAAACTCCGTTTGACATGAAAACGTAAAATGAGTGCCCATACCCCGCCCCTCGATCTATCTGCGGACTGCCCCATTTTTAAGACCGTTTACTTCTGATGATGAAGCGCATACATGTAAGGTAATATGAATGTTAATCTATGAAACATTTACAACTTGCAACACTATCAGCTTCTCATGTCCGCATCAAGTTTGTAAGACACCATGCGGTTTAACTGCAATATTATCATATAAGAGATACATTTATATTAAAAGCGTTGCCTAGTAACCCAATGTCGCAAACCTGCACGTTTTCCTACATTATGGTCCCCGCATTCGCAATGGCCTTGGTCATTGCATACACCGTTTTGGCCACTTGGGCAGGTACACTGGTGTCCATTGTGGCAAACTGCACGTTTTCCGACGTTATGGTCCCCGCATTCGCAATGGCCTTGGTCATTGCATACACCGTTTTGGCCACTTGGGCAGGTACACTGGTGTCCATTGTGGCAAACCGCACGTTTTTCTGTTAAGAAAGTTTACAGTGCAAAAAAAAAAGTTTGTAATAAATGAAGATACAACTGAACAATGAGCCACCATGTGCGACTAGTGTATTTGCACACAAAAATCAATTTAATAAATTATTCGAAAATGCATGTATGCATGTTCACCATCATGCAAACATTCCTCACACATTGTAAAAAATCAAACTGACACAATAATAATAGAAGTATAAGCACATCCAGACGGGACACATTTGAATCAAAGGAAATTCGGAATCGTGTGTCTGTTAATTCCAATTTTAAACTGTCTACAGTTATAGACATCTTCTGTTTCAAACCACTACCCAGATACTGATGATGCATATTACTACCTTCTCCGAGAATTTCTACTAAACTTGACAAGGATAGGTAGTAAAATAGTTCCAGTTATAGCACAAGAATCAATTCAATTGCTTCAAATACATTTTGGACATCATCAAGATTTTAAGATTCAAGCTCGAGCCAATATATTGGTGATGATTAAAGAGACTTCTGGAAATTTAGTTACAGCCGTTTGATTCAAATATGCAAAAATAGCTTACCAGTGGTAGTTATGCATTTGCACAAATGGTTGTCACATATAACGGTATTGTTTGGATCGCAGGCGGGACATTCGGCGGTGGTTCCGCAGTGGATTTCTCCACCTGGGTGTGGATGGTGATGCGTGTTGTCATTATTGTTTGGTGGATGATGATTCTGCGCCAATGCAACCGCTGTATAACAATGATCAGAAACAAAACATGTTTAACTGCTACGCAAGGCAAACATTTATTGTTGTAAATATGCTACACAGGACCACATTTGTATTACTGATACAGCCCATTCTACGGAATCCTTTTCCTATAATGAGCTCATATAGAAAACATAACTATTTTATTGCATAATTATATTGGAATAAATCAACCTAAGTACAAGCTGGAGCCATAGACGGGTAGCCGTTAGGTATGAAGAATATGAACTTCAAGAACCTACACAAGAAGTGGCATGTGAGACATAAGTATCTGTAAGTGTCAAACTAAGTGACAAACATAGATCAGATGTTGTTCTTGTTTGCTGTTTGTCTAAACACTAAGTGAAATGACGGATACAAAAAGTATACAATTCCAGTTTCTCATTCTACAATATTAGAATTAAGAATATAAGAAACTCTTGAAAAATTTAAAACAAACATACCGAACAAGCATACAGCTGCGAGGTAAATGTACGCCATCTTTTGGATAAAGTGTAAAACTAATGCACAATCAGTTTTAAAATGATTTAGCACAATACTAATCGTCATTTATATAGTTTTCAAATCGTGTGAAATCAAATCTGTAATCACGATTTAACGTCATGCTGTTATACTACAAGGTGTAACTTATCACGAAAAGACCAAGAAGCCAGAGAACTTTTAAAGTAAGCGTGATTTTAATTTAGTGCGGCAAAAATGTAAAATTATTGTAAAAGTTCAAGCGGTGGTCGGTTTTCTTCGTGTGGGGGGGGGGGGGGGGGGGGGGGGGGGGGGGGGGGGGGGGGGGGGGGGGGGGGGGGGGGGGGGGGGGGGGGGGGGGGGGGGGGGGGGGGTTGGGGGGGGGGGGGGTGTGGTGGTCTTTGGGGGGGGGGGGGGGGGGGGGGGGGGGGGGGGGGGGGGGTGGGGGGGGGGGGGGGGGGGGGGGGGGGGGGGGGGGGGGGGGGGGGGTGGTGGGTGGGGGGGGGGGGGGGGGGGGGGGGGGGGGGGGGGGGGGGGTTTTTTTTTTTTTTTTTTTTTTTTTTTTTGGGGTTTGGGGGGTAAAATTTTTTTTTTTTTTTTTTTTTTTTTTTTCTTCGTGTGGGTCTCCTATATATATTAACTTTTACTTCTTTATGATGAAGTCCAGTTGCACTAATGTCTTGTACATGTATACGTTTTTTTTTCATCTTTCGATTATTTCTTTCTCATTTAATTGATTGTTCGTAATCAGCTTTTATGAAACATTTGATTCCGGTAGATCATTCTATAAGAATATACAATTCTAAGTCTATATTAAAAGTTTAAAATAATCTTCTTTTTTACAGAGGGTACATACAATTCTCACAATAGTCAGTAGTCCTTTTAACTTTGAATGTTATAAGTTCCACGGTTATATTCATACTTTAATGGGACATACCCTAAATCTAGCAGATTATTTAGTCGGAAAGTTAAAAATGAGCTAGATGTACTTAAAATTCAAACATGAAAAAATAACATACAATGTATTTAAGAAATGTTTCGATTGTGCCCAAAACGCTATAGTATAGCAGCCTTTGTAATAGTTTAAACTAATTTATTTTAGGTTTACAAATTTAAGATGTTAATTTGACTGATATTGTTTTAATTCAAGTATTTAATTCAATCTATTAGGCAAGCCTTTCAATGAGTTAAATATATTTTGTATTTAAATTGCGCCCGGTTTTAGAGTAAGCCTCGTTAAGAAACTAAATGTTGAAGTTTTATTTCGAATTGAGAAATTAGCTTTCTATCATTTACATAATTATATTGGTGCCAAAATCATTGAAGCATTTAATCTTCCTATGCCAATACATGCATAACGTTTATAAGCTTTTCTCCACGTGTGCAAATGAAATCACAATTTACGCGTTTTTAATATAGCTGTTTGTTAATAAAATAAGTCTATCAAGTATATGTTGGCTTACAAAGATATAATTACAGTACAGTAAAATAATGTTGTTCTAAATGTGAACCTGCAGACATCTGTACGATGTTTTGACTTCTTATCATGGACGAAAGCAATGCCAGGCCTTGCTTTAACTTACTTTAACGTTTGTCTTATAGAACAGCTCAAATACCAACGTTTCCTCAGTCCAAGAGTAATATGTAATGAAAAGTGAGCAACATTTGATACCAGCAACTCACTGTTTTTACCTATCTTGTAGCTCAAGAAGCCGTTTGCAAAAACAATTTAAATCTTAAAAAGTGGTTTAATATACATGTAATGAAATTAGAATGCCGCGAAATACAGTAACAGACACAAGGTCTTTAAAATCAGTTATGAGACCGGCACAGGAATAAACAGCTGACTTGTCTATTGGATTTACGTACAGTTTGTCTTACTTACTACGTTCAACAATAACATGTATGTCTACTTTAATGACCTATAAAATAATCGGTCATAAAACCAGGCACGATTCAGCTTACACAGATTGAGAGACGCCATTATCAAACTATTGAATTAAGAGAGAGGTACGCAATAATATCTAACATATGTTGTTTAACGTAGGCACACGTATCTTAAACAGTCACTTCTATAAAGTATACGTAAACGCACCCAATATAAGATGAACTTGGATCGAACTCACGCCTTTTGGATAACTAATCGAAAACAGTATCACCCTCAACTATTAATTGAAAAAAAACACAAGAAGGATCAGTTTCACAAATTTTGGCGAGCTGACCTACAATAATACCAGTAATTTAACGCGGACGACATATTAGGTCAGGAAAGAAAAGCGTGAAAACAATCAAAATGGTAACGTAAGCTTCACTTTGAAATAGACCAACAACTTATTTATACAAATTAATGATGATAATGGCGATGATGGCGATGACAATAATGATAATATCGACGATGATAATAATGACTACGACGACGTAGATTCAGGAGGTATACATAAATAATAAAATAATAAAATTAAGCATAAAAAGACTTTTTACAAGTCAGCAGACGAAGACGGGAAATGAAAATTTTCCCAGGGCCACACTATGGTAGTTTACACTTAGAAGTCGCTCAATAAGATGTTAGTCTGACATGAGGAGGCTATGATAACCTGATTTCACCTAATTTTACTTTACTTTACTTTCTCCAGATAAACGACAGGTGTCGATTTCACGAAGTGAACTCAAGGACAAAGTTTGAACTTAATCAAAAGGGTTCTTTTAATAATAATAACTACATAGTAAGGAGTATTTCCGGTAAAGTTTTCCTGACGAGTCTCGAGATGTTTCTGCAGCAACCAAGCAGTCGATTGAAGGTCGGTTCAATGTCGCACGTTGTTTTGCGAAGGATAAATGTATTTGAAATCATTGGCACTTCAAAACGTTCTAACTGAAGATATCATATGACAGGTTGCTGCAAAGAAAGAGCGTGCGATTTTCAACCCAAAGGTCTTGTGTAACAGTTTCAATTAAAAAATTTGACCCATAGAGTTAAATTCTATTTCGTTGTTACACCTAATCCAAAATGTTTACAGAACACAATTTATGTCTTGGTATTAAGAACGGTTTTAAGAACTGAATAATGAGTTGTATTTAAAATAAGTGAAAGACATATTGCTAAATATTCGTCTATAAAACAGCAAAATTACTTCTCTGTTTTTCAAGATTTGGTCGAACTGAGCAGATAAAACCAATATCCGTTATAACTAAACAGACTGGAAATAATTTAAGATCCTATAATGTCTTCTTTCGAATTTCCAATCAAATTACGCAGTGTTCATTAAAGTCTCAAAGATGTTCGAGTTCATTTGAATTGTTTAAATTAAAGTAAATTGTCTATTTTTAAATGTAAATGCTCCCAAGAGTTTAATTTACATGCAATTAAAATTAAAAAAAGAAGACATGGATTTGTTTTCAATTTCTCATTACCATTTTATAATCAAGCGATTAAACGTTTTCGTGAGTAATGTATGAATTCACCGTCCTGTTTGAAGACTTTCAGGGTTGTGTTTTTTCGACCTTTTCAAGCAATATTTCACAAAAAGAAAAACTGAGCGGTTATTTTAATTCTTTTTTCAGTATGACAGCATAAAATTTTATTGCATTCTTAGACGTTAATGTACGGATTTAAGATTGAAAAATACGTTCACTCGATAAACGGAATTATGTAAATGACAATTCTATGAACTTGGCAACTTAGATATAATTTAAAAAAAACTAGTAAGAACTTTTGGAACTCTATTTACATTCATAATAAAAAGAAATAAGCTATAAATGACTAATTGCTAATGCTCTGAAATGTAATAAACTCTAATATCAAGCTAATAACATGTACACGACAATATCAATGTTTTTCAATTACCTGCTTATAATGAAAAATCACTTTGTTAGGATTCATGGTCTAGTTGTATTGCGTAGGCTAGTGAGCCATGAGTCGCAAGTTCGATTCCTATTCTATCACAAACATAATTAATGGTCCTTCATGTGAAATCGCAAGGTATTTCTGTTGAAAGCGCAAATCAAAGTCAGCTGTATTGGTGCTATACAGCAAGAATGTATAGCAGAACCTTCGATGCTACTAGAACATTTCGTCTGTTTTTCATTATCCACTGAAACCGAATACAGATACACTCTGCTAAACGGACGCGAAACAGGAAACACGCCTTACAATAAATTTAAAGTCTAGATACAGTGTGATCGCAGTCTTTATATTTACAGGGTATATGTTTTACCCATGAAAAAAGAAAACAACGTTACTTGATACTATTTCAGTCAGGTATTGCGATCAAAGAGAAGAAGCCTGCACGCGATGTCAAATAGTTCCATTATTTCGTTAAAGAAGAATATGAAAGACGTATTTGCATTAGCCAGATTATTTCGGTTCAAATGTATTTCTATATGACTATTCTTTGCCTTTTGTTAACAATGTTTTGAAAATGAAAGAAACCAGGAACCAGTTGTTCGAAAATTTTACCGTCTGTAACCGTCTGTTAAATTTCAACGCAAAATATTACTTGATGTGGGAAAAACCAGTGTGCCTTTTTGAGTTTATTTTAAAGAGATTTTAGTTTTTCACTGACCTTAATACATTCAATATAATAAAAATCTTTCATATGTTTAAAACCAACACCGATTTTTTATCAACTGCTAGATTAACGGTCAGTTCAAGTTTTGAACAACCGGATCCAGTATTACTAGATTTGATAAACTTTAAAGTTGTAATTCTATGAACAGCATTTTATCAGTTAACTAATAAGTCCATGTATAAATTACAAATTACACAATCGCGTATAACGTTAGGTTCAGACATTTGCTTATAAAGAAATATTGTAGTTTAAATATCGCTATAGTATAGTTGATTTTTATGTATAGTATAGGTTACATCCTGACTATGAAGATTATCTAGTTGATATTTCAATGTATACGCTATAGTGTTACATCCTGACTATGAGGAATATCTAGTTGATATTTCAATGTATACGCTATAGTGTTACATCCTGACTATGAGGAATATCTAGTTGATATTTCAATGTATACGCTATAGTGTGTACATCCTGACTATGAGGAATATCTAGTTGATATTTCAATGTATACGCTATAGTGTTACATCCTGACTATGAGGAATATCTAGTTGATATTTCAATGTATACGCCATAGTGTGACATCCTGACTATGAGGAATATCTAGTTGATAATTCAATGTATAGGCTATAGTGTTACATCCTGACTATGAGGAATATCTAGTTGATAATTCAATGTATAGGCTATAGTGTTACATCCTGACTATGAGGAATATCTAGTTGATAATTCAATGTATAGGCTATATGAGGAAACATCAACACTGCAGAAGAAGAGATGCGCTTTGTATCAGTTCAATGACATGCGATTACAAGGCTACTACAGAATATTTGCCAAAGATACGAACAGATTTCCGTCGTGAACTCTAAGTTATAAGAATAATTGTTAAAACACCTTGTTATCTTACGATATCATGGTCGCCAAGTAAATTCTACTTTTTTCTATCATAAAGATCTGTTAATAGAATGCAAGCTTCCAAGACATTTTATTCGAAAGAAATGCATTTGGAAGATAAACGTCTTTATTGAAAAGGTGCACTTCAGCAAATTGTTCTGTTTCCATTCATCTTTCGCTTAAAGTCCAAGGAGCAAAATTCTTCTCTCTCAAAATCTCTGTCCTACCGGCGAAAAAGACCTTTATTTGTTCCAGAGGCATCCAAACGATGCTTTTTAAATCGATAAGTACATATTAGAAGTATAGTGAAGTATTTTTCTGCGATAGGGTTAAACATACAATGTAAGAAAGGCTTTCTTGCAACATCTTTTCGTGAAGAAACGTCTTGAGTACGAAAGAAAGGCACATGTCAACATTGTTTTAGAGTGAATAAAACATGGTTCTAACCTTATCATACATGTATCTGCAACATTATTTTACTGTAGCAGTAAATTCTAAGTGAACCTGGGACTTTAAGACGACTTTCAGTACAGATATATGTAAATTCTCCGTTATTATAAGAATAATGCAAATATGTAGGTTAAGCCCATGTATCAATACCAGCATTATCGATATCAAGCTAGATATATAATATACATTTAGCTGAGGCTGCTGTCGTTTACAAAATGTTTGTGAAAAGAAGTATTTACCGAATTTTGTATTTCAAATTTTATAAATGAAAACACTATTTCGACGCATGTTAGAATGTACAATGTCGATTGATTTAGGTTGGTGCCGACCCGTTGTTTCAAATTTACAAAAACACTTTTGCGCAAAGGTGATGCTATTAATTCATGAATTAAAGGTAACTATTTTATAAAAGCTCATTAATTTCAATTTACTTTACTATTTAAAAGCTAAGTGCAAAATTTGAAACAGTTTAAAATCTATTGGCATTGTAACAAGTTACAAGGGATACGTCATGATAAACTACGTCTTGCCATTTTTTCAATTCAATTTGCTCATGATAATATTCTATGACTTTTCAATGGACGGGTTGACATCTAATTCGAACACTAGTCTCTAAGCTAAATTAATCCGAATATGTTTCACACTTTTTCAGGTGACAATATGAAACACATTTTACTATTCAAAATGACCAACTTATTCAAGAAAAAGCAAATAATCCTTTGTAAGAAAGAAGCTGTACTTAATAACTGCTCTTATATTGGACATTTAGAATGAAAATATTCTCAACAAATTACTTGCATTTTCTACAAGGATATCCCTAAAGCATTTCATTGTTTTATATTGCACGGCTGTAACAATGGTGACATTTCTTTTTGAGAAGTAAAGAATCTTTATTAAAATTAGGGGCGGTATCCTTCATATCATTCAAAATGTCGGTGATTCTACGTAGGTACCAATATGCTTAGTGTGTGATACAGAGTATTGTGCTACATGTACAAGCTATTCAGAAAATAAAGATCGTCTTTGACCTAATGTGTTAGGACCATTGTAAAGAATGAAGGTAAATAAAACAAAAGACAATAAAATATTAAACTTCTAAGCGCTGATAAAACTATTTAAAATAGTTTTTGTTTTAATTTATCTCTAAAAAATGAGATAAGCCGTAATGGCGATATGAACTATTTTGTCGATCGATACATTAAGTAAACAAAACCCTTAGTGTCACTGGAAGCAGTTAATAATTACACCCCTATTTGTTAGAGTAACAAAAGAAATATTCTTGATTAAAAATTGATGTTGAATATGTTTCATAAATAATCACACATTTTAATTTCATACTCTATAAAAATAACACTATAAATGTTCGGAAGGCGATAACTGCAAGATTAGGTCAGGGCATTATAGACCGAAGAGTCAATATTTTACCTACGAAGAGCAGGCATGTCACGAAGCTTGAATGATAATTGCTTAATGACTCTCAAGTCGGAAGCCCTAAATAGGATACGGACCGACCGGCTGACTGACTGAACATCAGCAAAATTTTTATGTATCGCCTCGTGTTCTGAACTTAAGCATTCTGCTCTAAAGAACATAGAGCATTTGAGTTCTCAAAAACCACACATAGTGTAATCTTTCGTATTCGTGATAGCGTTTGAACTGAATCACTAGACAGAGATAAGTTTTTTTTGTAATTTGAGCCTTAACTGATCAAGCACTCTTTCTGCGTAAGTTATATAGCCAAATTATAGCTGCAAAATTCAGACAAAAGCAGGATATAGCATCCACTAATCGATTCAAAAGATGAAGTCGCCATATTTTAACAATTAGTAAGTTTGGTTATATGCTTTTCAGTGAAATACTGAAATATATCAATGAAATAAAATTGATATTCCTCCTGTTTCAAAGCAATGAAAATATAAAACTCTTCAACCCGGATTGACGTCAAAAATTATACCGAGCGTAACAAATGAGACAATAAAACGACGATAATATGAGAGGTAATGAAATAATGCATCAGTGAATTTTAATTATATCTATTCAGACAGTTATTGGTAGATTTCAGGATAAGGCAATGGTAAATGCCTACACAAAGATCAGAATAAAAGAAATGAATATTAGTTAGGGGCTGAAGCCGACTTTGAGAAGTTTGTAAGAAAAAACCCATTAATTTGGGAAATATCCTTCAAGTTGTTAGTGGATGAATAATGAGTCTTAGTTTGCATCCCGACTGTCTGTTCATTGATCTTACCTTACATACTCTATCCGCCCGTCCTTCTTGTATCTATTCATATTTGATAACTATGCGAATGGAATACATGCTACATGTATAATATCATCTAACGCATTGACTTTTGACAAAACTGTAACACTTTTAACGAAGAGAAATTCAGGGAAGTAACATTACTTTGATGCTATTAGTCTTGATAACTGTGTGTCTGTCTGGTGTTAAGAACATCACAAAACAAGACAATGCTGGCAATGTTCTTAACGGTATACATGATTAAGATATAGATAATGTATAGCAATTAAAACTGTTATCAAAGTTACGCGATCTACATTAGGAACATGTGATTAAGTGAAGATAATTGTAAACACATGTTAGGCTGAAGGAAGGGTCGATTTGTATTATTCGTGTTTTAAGGTAAGTTAACATGCACGACTCTTATAGACTCAATGGCTTTATATATTTCTCGGGTCACCCCTACTGTTCATAAAGAAGGACGGTATTGTTTTTAATAATGAAGCGTAACAGCGCGAGTGTTCAATAAATGTAATTCTTATTTTATTTACTGAAGCTAACTTTATCTGCTATCATTGGTGTGTCTGTTCCGTTATGTATTCTTGCAAACGTCGCAGTTAGCCATATTTCAAGACTATACATGTATATAGGGTTTCCAGTGCCTTTTATAATATTAACACGGTCAAAGCTTGCATTTAAGGTCTTTTATCGACATAAAGCCGTACAGACTAAAGCTTTTCATGAAATTAACTGTCTCCTTTGAAGATAATCATGTTGAGGTTATCCAAATACCAGAAGATTCAAAAGAACGCATATTGAAGAAATTTATATGTTATTACCTCTGTCTTAAAATTTTGTGTAAACGTTTTACTGTAAGTGTGCTTTTTTCTATTTGATAATTGCAGAGCAATTACAAATATATGTAAGGGTAATATGTGAATATATGTACGTTTGAAAACACACAAAAACATTTAAACGATCACTGATTGAAATTAAAAGGTATGCAATGACACTTAAATATACAAAAATCTCATACATTAGAAAATGTGTGTGTGTGTGATTTTAAAACCCGCTTTGATGTTAAGCATTTTATTGGCGGTTATAATCAGAGATATATTTTCGTAACTTAAAAAAATAATATTTTCCCCGATAATGTTTAGATTTTTTCTGTTTTACCTACATTGTTAATGATAATTAAATGACCCCTTTCAATTTCATTAGAGTTGTTCGTTGTCCCGTAATTACAAACGATGACAAACGATGACAAATTTTGAAATAAGTTGACCTTGACAAATAAAAGGCAGGGGGAGACAATTTAGGTTTTTGGTTGATATTGATACCTGCTGCATTTTCATTTGTGTTGGAAAAAAACGACAACAGGAAAACCGTATGTTCTAATGAAACAGCCGCCATTATTTTGGTACATCTGAAGCAATAAGATAATTGTCATTAACTTTCAAAATCGTCCGTCCATGCGTCAGCCCTTACCTTTTTTCGTGTTCGGGCTAATATTTTTCATGCACTGCCGGATTTTAGAATAACTTGACATGTTCAGCACATTAGGACACTGTGTCGCTTGCAAGCTCCACGTCTCTACCTCAAATGTCAAGGTCACACTTAAAGTTTAAAGTAATGGAATCCTGTATATGCGCTCACTTTCATGTCCGGACTGTAATTTTGTCATGCATTGAAAGATTTTGAAACAGCTGGATACAAATAGTCAGCACATCTAGACGACGTGTCGCTCGCAAGACCCGCGTCTCTACCTAAGGACAAGGTCTCACTTTGAGTGTATGCAAAATTCGTGTACGGACTGTACTTTTGACATGCATAGAAGGATTTTAAAATAAATTGGCACAAATATTCAGCACACCACGACGTGTCTAGTTTAACACCATATCCCTACCTTAAAGGTTTAAAGGTCACACGCAGATATTAAAGGTAATAGCCTGTATAAAAGAACATGGAATCCTTTATACATGGTTACTCTGTTATGCATTGAAGGATTTAAAAATTACATGGCACAATTTGTGAGCACATGGAGCTGACAGGTCACAAGCAAGTACTGCGTCCTTACAATAAAGGTTCAGGTCACACGTAGAGGTAGGACATTTTAGAATCCTGTATAAATGCACATGAAATTGTTCATATCCGTATTGATACTCTGTTATACAATGAAAAAATAATTAAAAACTTACACTTCCTTATGTTTTTCTATAAATTTCATTTATTATTTCATTATCATTTCTAACAGGACCTACAACGTTTCCTTTAAACATATAGAGAAAAAGAGTCTGTGAATTTATTCAATTTTCATTAATTTACGATAAAAGAGATCACGTTTCTATTAGTAATACGTGCAACAAATGATGCACGACCTCAAATTAAATTCAGTGTTTATACGCTATAAAAAGACATTGTCGTTAAAGAATCGAAATAATAAATTCCTTCCTTTGATTTTAACGTGTATTCAATCACGGTTAGTCGTTTAAAGGCGTGTCATTACATTCCAACCTCAATGAACGACACCTTCCTACAGCAACAACCTCCCTAAAAATACACATATTATCGTTCCCGTAGCGTCAATTATATAAAGGATCGACCTCACCCGAGCACCCCTCTCTACAACAACAACAGTTCTGTGCCCCCGAGGGTGTTCGCTCCTTGAGGTTACTCTGTAGATCACTCCACTCGCGCTAGTAGGCTCTTGATCTCGTGCTCTAATTACTGCGCATTTAACTCCTAACAGTGATTTAATGTACGTTAATTTACACTTAAGTCTTAGGGATTTATTTTATCATAATTTTACTAAATTGAGTTGTAAAACACACATATATGCAGCCATATTTGCTCTTTTACATAATCAATTTTTATGTTTGGAAGACTTGGAAATTTTCCACTACCGAAAGACTGAAACCTTACTTTATTTAGTATCTCGAAAATATATATCACATCAAAACATCTGATTTTCTTCATTTTGGGTAATAATTCAAAACTGAAAATGTATAATTATATATATATGTCCCGCGGGAAAAGCACCAGACTGTAATAAACGATAAACATTTAGATTAAATCTTAAAATTTCGCAGACAAGGTAATTGAAATGCATAACATATCACTGTAGTTGTAAGCTTGAAAGCTGGATCGTGTTACAAATCAACATACAGACTTAATATTTAATATCAAACTTGAAACAAAGTGGATATTTCTTAATCAATAACTTGAAACCAAAGCTGCCTAGAAAGAACACCATATAGACTGAATTGTTATATATTCAGAGAAATACTTAAACTGCAAAACAAATTACATATATTATGGTATGTGCGACGAGCATTTAGATGATTTGAGGACGTTTGTCTCGTTACACTTATACATTTAAAGCATACATGTTGTGACACTATCTTTTTTCTACAAGAAAGGAATTTTATTGATAAAACAAAATCTGAAACTAAGTTTGACGTTTTGATTGATATATTTTAAAACATTTCACATTTACCTATCTGTGATATATTTTGAGCTATTGAAATAAACATAGAAAAGTCGTTTTCAAATACAGCAGTGTATTTCAAAAGATATGATAAAAGTCATCGTTCCAATGATTCCATTTTAAACTTGAACATAGAAAACAAAAGATGTGTAACAATCCGTAGCTTCCAATTGACTATTCATCTTACTACACTTTGATAGTGATGTTCTAAACTATACTTTATTTAGCTTATCCATATCGTTTAAAATTTGACTAAAAGAGTAGATTACTATGTTATTTGTAGCTTCATGAAAATCAAGGAGTCCGACAAAATGGTGGCAATTTGGATCAGAACATGTCTTTTATTCTCTCAATACATGTACACATATGCAGATATGAGGCATTTACAACAGACAATGTGATGTATTAGGTGGATGCTATGTATAAACACATTCTAGGTACAGTATAAACAATCAAGATTGTTCTAGAATTTCAATAAATACATGATAGTCAAATATTATATTAGTGACAATTATCGGCAAATATAGATATTATATTCTAACAGTTCGTAGGATAACCTTAACAAACTTACACAGTTTCGGAAATTCTGATTTGTTGCCAGTACACATTAATTTTTCTAACTTAAACATGTTCGGACGTCGATAGAAATATGGTTTGATAAACTTTTTTCTGTGATAGAAGAATTGTTCGCATTCGAATAAATAATGAAATTCATCCCCAGTTTTGTTTCTGCAGGAGTTACAAGTTCGTTCATTTATTTGTATTCTTGACAAGTTTCATGTTTCAATCGGTAAGCGATGATTCCTTGTTCTAGATTTGATGAGATCATATAAATAAGAGGGTTGTAGTTTGGATAAATAGGATTCAATACCAAAAGATTTCTTAAATACTCTGTAAAATGTGCCATTGCTTGAATTTTCAAGTAAGTAGTACCAATTATTCAAGAATAAATCCTGTTATTTTTGTTTAACCGACATCTTTAACCATTTTGTATTCGGAAAATTTTGTATGGTCCACATATTTATAAGACCAGATTTAATTAAGATAAATCGAACATTGTGTAAGCAAGGGTACTTTCCTTTCAGAATTTCATCGGATATGGCTTCTGTTGATCGTAAGATATTTGTTTGGTGTGTCTCCACCTTCAGTTACACAGAGTCTTGACCAAAAAGAAATTATTTCTTTCTATATCTATTGACAATGGCATACATCCTGTTTCACCATAAACAAAATAATTAGGAGTAGACCTATTTTATTTCAATATATATTTCAAACATTTTAATTGAACACGTTCTATTGAATCTAGTTTCCCAAAACTCCATATTTCAGTTCCATAAAGTAAAAAAGGCTTTACAGTTTTATTAAAGAGATCTATTTGTAAATTTATCGGAAGGTTAAGACGATATCTATCGGAAGGTTAAGACGACTAGAATTTTTAATAAGACAATACATTCCTCTAGTTGTCTGGTTTGAAATATGTTTGTTTACAACTAAGGAAAGAGCCACTTCTATTAAGATACAGACCAAGATACTTATATTCGTTCACGACCTCTAAGGCTTCATTTTTAAATAAAGTTATACCTAGGTTGTCTGCCTTTAGCGAAAATGACATGACTATTTTGGTTTTTGAAGTGTTTACATTAAACTTCCAAGTATCACAATATTGTTCGTAAGTATTTAAAGCTTCCTGTAAATCATTCGCTGTTTATGCCATTATTACTGTGTCATCTGCATAAAGTAAAATGTATATTTTTAGAAGATCAAAGAATATCAAATAAATGCACATACACATTTGACATTTAAGATGCTAGAGTTTGTGTGTTGAATTTTCACGAGTTCGTTCCGCCAATTGTATTATCGGATTAAAACGTATAATGTTGTTAAGAAGATCAAAGAAAGATTTAAGAGAAAATCTTGTGATTACGTCCGTGACTTATATTGGAAAAATAGGGACCTGTTATAATCAACGCATTCTTCATTTCAGAAAATATCTAATTTCCTGTATTATTGGCATTGTTTACGATAAATAAGCTTAAACCTAGAAAGTGGCTCAAATTCAGTGATAATACAATGAGAACATTGAAGCTAATTACAAAATTAAAAGATTTTCTCACTGCGTATGCCAAATAAAAGCAAATAAATGCAGTGCATGGAAATATAATCATCATTGAATATTTGCAAAATTTATTATCTTTACACGCGATAACAATGAAAGGTTATTCGTATTTTTTAAGTTGAAGAGAAGGCAGTGGCAAAATTTCGATGACCAGTGAAAAGTTTCGTTGACAAGTGACGGATGTTGACAAAATTTCGCCATCATTTGTGTTAAAGCTCTTTTCAAAATTTATATTCGCATAAATGTTTCATGGTAAGTTCATCGTAGACGGCGTGTCTTTTTGTACGTTGAGTCTGTCATGTGTTTTATGGTATATTAACAAGGTATGTTATACTCAACGGTCAAAGAATAAGAGTGTCATTGCAGCCTGAATTAGCTCATCTTTGTATATACACAAAACATGAGAAATAAGTCAAGATTAATCGTCGTTAAAGGTCACTGAAGATCCATTTCTACCAAATGCTTCAAAGTCTGGCCATCAGCCACTACCATGATGCCTATAACACACACGCATTATGGTGACCATGCTTTACTGAATAACTATAATTGGTGGCAAGTCACATAAGAATCAATTATGCAAAATTGTTTCGAAATTTTACAATGCTCTCTGAGAAGAATTAAGATGAAGCAAGGAACAAAGAGAATAAACAAACTTCTTAACAATTTTTGACCCATATAAAGGTAATCCTTAGGAAATATTTGAAAATTGACAAGTGAGTTTTGGCAAAAATCTGTCTGTTGAATATTAACGGGATAAGTTACACATCCTGGGTTTAGTTAAAGAGAATACATCGTTTACTAGTTCCATTTGTGACAATGGAATTTTAATGATATTCTTCACAAATGTATAGAGTTAAAAAGATCACATTACAAAGCTGTCATTTGAATTCAGCTCTGCTATTTTACCAGATATTAAAGAATTTACGTGTTTGAAAAAGTGAACTTCTAATAAAATTAAAAATTCAAAGGTAAGGCAGAGCCTCGTTCCCGCCAATACAGTTACCGTCAGTGACGAATATTTCGATCTGAACCGCGTTCTCATGTAAGAAACTAATAATCTTATTCTAAGACAATACTTTGCGATAATGTCTTCATGACTTCTAAGTCCATTACGTCTACTTATAATAACACGTTTCAAGTTCCTACTCTTACATTACCATTATTTAATGATATAGTGTAATGGTAATTTATAGATATTGTTTTGTTTCGAAGACGTACTCTATATCCATTATACAAAATTATTGTTCGCAGCTGTAATACCTCATTTGTTTCTTTGACAGGCTCAATAGTTTTTAAATCAATGGCTAAATGGATTCGTGGACAGCCTTTCAAAGTTTGGTTACAGATCATCATATTCATCAAGTGAAACCTAACTGAAAGGATTAAAGTTTGATGCTTGTAACATATTTATAAATATCTATGAATATGCGGACACTTTATGTGGGAATTAAGAGAAATGTAGATGGATGGAAAAAATGCAACTTTCTGTTTCTTGTAATCAACAGACACAATGAAGTAGCATATACATGTATTTTTAGGACATCAAAAATGTTCTGTAAATAATTGTTAAATGTAAAAGTTCTGTGATGTGGGTTAAGTGGTTATGGCAAAAACTTATTCAGGAAGTCTATTGAAAATGAAGTAAAAAAATAAGTTGATTGGTAAGTTAATAATAAACATAACCAAAACCAAAATTAAAGTTTTGATAATTCGATATCGATAACGAATACATGAGTGTCTAAGGTCCTTTTATAATTTGTTTTATATCTCCGAACAAAACGCAAGAATTAACAAGACGTATTTTAAACAAGTGGAACTTTATTCTGTTTCATTTATGTAACAGTTATATAGAATAAACTTTAAAATTAGCAATTTTGGACTAAATGAAAATGTAAACAAACCAAAAACTGAATTCCTTATTAGAAAGACCTTACCTTCAAAATACTAAAAATACGTGATTGAAAATAAAACAGTTAATTTCAAAGACAATATCTGGAATAACTTGCTTGAACACCTATACAATTGTTCAATGTGAGTAAACTAGTATTTTGTGCCGGCTGCTTAATCACATTTAATCACTCTCTGCACATTGAAATAAAATGACAATGCATTACCACGTATATAGCAAGTATAAAAACAATGTAGTAAATTGGGTCGACATTACTTTAACCCAGCAATCACAGTGTACAATTTCTACATTAAATTTGTATCAGCTGTAAAAAGAACTCAGGGCACCCCACTGGTACCAAGGCCAATATATAAAATAGTAGATGCTGCAGATAACCAGATAAATGGAGTCACGGTGAAAAGTCTGATAAAACTATATAACACATGTTTTAATATATAAGCTTTATTTAATTACAGGCTTATGCTACTTACACATATACTTACGGATAGTATGAACACGCCGACCTTTGATCTCAGTCGTTTCTTTGATGTTCTGCCACCGTGCATCTAAATTTTACTTAAAATCAAAGACTGTGGACCGGAACCTATGAATGCACAAATCTTGCTATCCGCAACTTATCATTGCCTTGCTTCCATGAAATTCAAAATATAATTTAAAATACAAATTGAATTGTAATAATCGAAACGATAAGAAAATCATGTTTTAGACAAAATGTTTTCATTGAGTGCTATTATCCTCAGTTAAACAGTTCTACAATGTATTTATGTTTTGAATTCATTTCGGCAATATTCATAAAATTTATATTTTAATTCAGTCTTATCACGATATTTTTCTTTTTGTTATTTGAGAGATTATTAATTCAGAGGGAATCTTCCATATATTAAGCTGTTCCAAGAATACATGAACTTGTGAAAAAACTACTATTAGCTGTAAGCCGGTTACACAACATCTGTGTATGAACTAATGTTATCAGGCTTGTGAATGTTTGAACATTTTTCAACCTAAAATTGTTACTTCGACCCCGAGACTATCGCTCAAGGCCTTTACTGTTAAGTGAATCGTGTTAAACGGAGTTTGTTTAATCTGCGGACACAAAAGTAAAGATACATAGACCTCATTATGGCGAAAATAAGTTATAAAGGACAAACTGCAGCTTTTGCCTAGAATTATTATCAGTATAATATTTTGTTTGATTTGGGAAAATTACTTTATAACGTGTTCTTCTGGGTAAGTTCAAGAAATTACAGTTGATCTCGATAGCTAAGTGGTTCGATTGTTCGTCTTCGAAACAGGAGGTCCCGGGCACGAATCCAAGCCCGCGAGAGAGGTG
Source organism: Saxidomus purpurata (assembly GCA_022818135.1). Classification (NCBI taxonomy): domain Eukaryota; kingdom Metazoa; phylum Mollusca; class Bivalvia; order Venerida; family Veneridae; genus Saxidomus; species Saxidomus purpurata. The sequence continues at coordinate 2,847 of JAFMSR010000393.1, read as the reverse complement.
TGTCTTTTGGTAAAGTCCATCCAGCTGTTAATTGGGTAGCAGCGATAATACTCTCTGCAACACTCTCGCGAACGTGATGGCATCTGAAATGGGTGTTCGAGAGCGATTCAATAAGCTAGGAAGATTTCTTCGTAATCAAACTGAAATAACTTGTATACAATAAGAAAAGCTATTTAGAGACAGTCAATGACAAAATAGTGCCCTTTCTTGATAAATGCTTTAGATATAAGGTCCAGTGCACTTACAAATTTATGTAAGAAAGAGTTACGCAATTTCAAATGTACATATAACAAAATATAGTTATTACCAAATGTAGGGAGCCATGCTATCAAAAACTTGAACATTTGTTCATGTAAAATTTACCCCTGTTTACACCGAATAGTACAGCAATAGCTTTTTATAAGTTATATCATCACATCGTCGTAATATTTTCAAGAAACATAATATTTTAAAGCATTAGCTTACAGTCGTATGTATACTATGAAAAGCTTTTATAGAGTTGTGATGCCATTGACAGAGATACGATGTTTCACCTTTGGTCAACCTGTACAATTCGTGTTTGCTCTAGTTAACATAAAATGGGGTTTCTTTACTTAAATAGCTGTAGTCAATATTACTTTCTCCTACATGTTTTAGTAGATATATGGCTACAAAAAGGCATTCGTCTAAGTTCTGCTGCTTTCTACATGTAATATTGCTTATTCCATTGAATCATTGATTTTTACCAAAATAGGTATCATATAATGAGGAATGTGACGAACCCTATAACATTCTTTAATTGTCTGAATTAAGCGTAAAATATAGAATTAACCAAATGTGTTGAAAAGGACAAGAGAAAGGGTAAACTTCATTATTTTCCAACCTGGCAAAAATCTTTGTTATCAAATATTATGTCATTACACTATTACAATAAGTGATACAAACATTTCAAAGACACAGTTAACAAGTAAGGAGCAGGTAATGTTATACTAAGGAGACTAAAACACAATATAAGGATTTGCTGGAACAGTTATATATAACACGAACTAATAAAACAAACATATCAAATTACAGGCAGACCAAACTTTAATCACTAGCGGAGGCAAGAAAGATGAAATGATATACGACAGCTTACACAGAAAAACGTAATATATCTAATGTAGATCTAATACACAACTCTGTTTTATTAATGCATTTTCCCGAACGACAAAGGTACGTGTCATGTTCTGCAAGAGATTATAAATATAACAAGTGGTAAAATCACTGTTTGAATTGTCTCTAAACTGACTCTCAGCAAGTTACTGGATACAGTGGTTAAGCGGTCTAATCTCAGTATTATTTTTTTTAGAGACATATGTCTTGCGGTCAATTACGCTCACTCACCTTTTTTAACTGTTTCCACCGACTTGCCATTTGCAAATCAACATGAACATATTACATTTACTTCAAGTGTGATCTTGTGATGTTAAAACAATCTTTATTTCTGTGTGTCTTAGCAAAATCAATGTTGGCACAAAAAACATCTTCGAGATGACAACTCCAATTTGCAGATTTATGTTTCAAATCGACATCTATGCATGCATTATCCTATAATGGTATCTTGGCATAGAAGCACCACACCTTTTTGTACATTCGAAAGACTGTTCCTAGTATTTACAAATTGAATATTATGGAAGTTCATCTAGGATGAATTCCCAGTCGATCTTAGAACTGCATATGTATAAATTTGATTTGTCTGTTAAACTTCTTGTAAAATCTTTGTCTAAAGCATGCACAAATATGCAATTTGGCAGAACTATAACATATAATGTACTCGTAATATAATTTTTTAGACTTACTATTAGTCAATTTAATAAGAACTAATCACATAATTTTGTTGGTAATTATTGTAGGCAGAGAATGTTTCAAAACAAATCATGTTTAATCCAGTAATTTACTATACAAACCGTGTAATATCTCACGATTCATACACTCTCTATTGAAAAACGATGTTGGTTTCAAATCATTAGATACAATGACATGATAGACAATTAAAGTTTCTATAATGAATTATTGTTTTAAATCAGATGTGGATGAATATAGTCCTTGTACAGGTAACATACAAGGATTATAGAAGATCAAGGTTTGTCATGAATTTACTCAAAAACTAATAAAGGACAGGGCAACAATTAATTAAATGTCCAATGCTGGTTTAGCTTTGCATTCTAGACTAGCCAGTTTATGAATGAAATTGTGCAGAATCAAGAAATTTATGAAACATTTAAAAATTTGTAGCAGGCAAAACTACTGACAATATGAGTGAATATTTTATTCCCACCAAGGATAAGTACAGTGTATCTATACTAGGTTAAATGATGATAAGCATGCGAATACAAAAGTTGACACAGGTCTTCTGAAAACTTCTATTGGTTGTAAACTTTATAGGAATGTATTTAAATCTTCAAAACAAGGACTCCAGCAAACACTTCTTTACCGGATTGTTAAAAAAAGGCAATATTTTAAGTCAAGTGTTACAATCTTGCATAGCTTCTATCTCCTGTAGTTGTTGCCTTTGGATGAACAATCCATTCGTTAATCAACTGAAACGGCATTGTAGGAGGAATACATAATACAAAGTACAAAACATATTTGTTGAGCATAAGTTTTCTTCTTTAACGAAGGCGGTACACCGTAAAAGTATCAGACGAGTTTAGATTGATGTTTGGTCATAGTAGAAAGGAGACACTTTGTCTGTCTTGGTTTCTGTGAGTACAGATAGCAAAGTCTGAAACGAAAACCTTTGAGGGATTTTGATAAATGATCAACGTTAGATCAGATACAGTTGCATGTAACAGGAAACACTAAAGGTTAAATATATAGGAGACAGAA